>QZWU01000128.1:0-27956 GCA_004114255.1 Acaulopage tetraceros
GGTTTGTTCGTATAAAAGTGCTGCTTCCATGAGGAGTGCAATGCCAGTTTGAGTGTCGTTGTTGCGGAGTGTACGGATACCTGCAAAGTAAACTTCATCCGCAAAGAAAGAGCCCGCAAGAGGTTGTTTAACGGTTGGTACGATGCAAAGAATGTCTTGAGGGGAAAAGTGAGGATCTTGTTGGGTGAATGAACGATTCTTTGCGAGGATTTGGATGCCGACACGTTGACAGATTTCACGGAGGAGGGCGAGGGGTTTCATGTGTTGCATAAAATCAGATGCAAGGCTGTATCTAAAACGCCTATAGGCATCCACTTTGACTTGTTGGAGGAGGTCATTGTTAGAGGAGTAAAAGAGGTTGTTGAATACATTTGCAATGAGTTCACTGACTTTGTTGATGGGAGTGTCCTTGAGCATGTTGCGAACAATGTGCTTGACTGTGCGTACAACCAGTTCATGAATCACCATATCCTTGCAGAATTTGTATGGAGTAGTATCTTGCTTTTCAAATTCATTTGCAAGTACACCAAGATAGCGCATGTTGATACCACGTTGATGCATGATACGAGCAAGGGCAGCACCATCCATGGGAATAGTAACACTTCCAACCATTTCGTTGACGAGAGATGGGATGGCTTGAGTACGAAGGAAGAGGGATGCAGCACGTACATTGTCATTCATGGCACGTTCTTCATCCGTCTGGGGTTCAACATCATGGATAAAGGCATCAGGATTGAGAGCGAGTTTGAACTTTGAGAGATCAATCTGAACTTGAGGCTTTTCTTCCTCCTTGACCTGTTCACCTTTTTCCCCTTCAGGTGCAGTGGGCTGTTCTTTGAGGAGACGTGCTGCTTCTTCCGTCACAAAGGCACGAAGGCGTGCCTCATAAAATGCATTGATCAATTCAGGGCGAAGCAGGGTGATTTGATGAGGATAATCTTGTCCACAATCCTTTTCAAGCCATTCTATATCAACTGGCATCAACCTGTACAAATCCACCAAGTACTTGCGACCATCAGCACCAACAATACCTTTTGTATCCTTTGAAGTATACAATTTGGTAGTAGCACCATCAGCACCAGCAGCAACAGTGTGTTCACCAAGATGAAGGGCTGTGGCCAACTCTTTAACTTGCTCATGGAATTCTGCATCAGCCTGAAATGTTTCACCAAGATCACTTGAACCGTATTTGATCAAATTATCTTGCTTGAAGATTCCAGGAACAACACTTTGTGCAACAAAACGATGACCCTTGTAGTCCACAAGAGTAGTACCAAGAGTATAAATACCCTTGACGTTGAGTCCATTGATCAATTGAACACCAGCCACATCCTTGGAAAGTACAACGCGAGCTGCTTCTTCACCACCCAAAGGACCAAATGCTTGCACATCATTACCACGAGAAATAAAGATGTTTTCATGAAGGTAAAGGTGAACGTCTTGTGGTTCAGTTGGATTGATTGGAATCAAACTTCCATCCACGACCTTCATGACACCACGAATGGCAGCAAGAGAATATTCTGTTTGGATTTTGTTGAGGAGTTGGTCACGGAGAATGCGTTCACGACCACTGTTGAATTCCAATTCCCTATATCCTGCGAAATCTTCATTCCAATCACGTAATGAATCGCTCAGATCATTTCCATAACGAAGGACAACATCAGAGGTGCGTCCTGCATCAAAGGCGTGAACAAGAGCCTTGCTCTTTGGATGAATGGCCCATGGATAATTAGCCAGAGTGGTTTGAATGGGAGTGTTTTCAAGGAAACGTGTGCGAATCTTATCCACCACACTCTTTTTGATCTTGGAACCAAATTGTGGAGAGATGTCTTGCAAGAGTTGAACAAGAGAATGCCGGATGGAAGCTGGATTCTTGCGTGGATTGGGATTGAAGGTGGTCTCCGTGCTTGCATTCACGTAAAATCCATTCAGAGTACAAGTGATGAAAACGCGTTCACCCTCCAAAGTAGTGGCTTGAAGGTAAAGCAAATGACCTTGAAAGAGGAGGTTCTTGGGAGGTGGGTTCCAGCCAGAGAGTCCAAGGCCCTTCAAACACGCTGCAGCTGAGGTTGGTGGTGCTTCATAGGGATACATGTCTTCCATATTTGGACTTGCATTCAAATCAGCATGAGACAAGGCATGTACAGGAACTTTATCCTTACCAGTGCTCTTGTCCTTCTTGTCTTGAGCGCTGACGGCATGGTACACGTGGAGCCCATAATCCAATCCAAAAGATTCTTGATCTACAGCCAACCCAGCGAGTTGTCTGACGCGATAAACGTGATTACGAGCATCACGATCACTGTAGGGATTGGGTACGAGGAAAAGAGTGGCATCTGGTCCCAATCCTTCAATGGTATTCAATTCTGTGAAATCATTGAGAGGTTCATCTTGGAAAGCAAGGGAAAAGCACGTGTACATGTAGGATGCTTCGTTCTCCAAGAGTTGCTGTTTAATGTCATTGATGGTATCGTGCATACCAGTCTAAATGGAGTATGAAATATACGCGTCCATTGTCTCCATACCTGAATGGTGACTAGAGATTTCGTGTTTGGCAACCGAATGCTAATGGGAAAGGTTTGATTAGCCACTAATCAGGTCACTGGGATACAGGGTGTGTTGTACCATCATTAGAGTCTACAGGAGGCTCGGTGGTGGGTGTGGTGTCTGTCACTTGGGCTGGGGGCATCCTGAGGTGGAAAAAACGGAAAAGCAGTCACATGCATAGGTGCATCATTTTTTATAAGAGTGCAAAGCACAAGAGGATGAGTGGCTGATAACATGTGACTAGGATCCACAGAAGCCACTGGACATTGCCACTATGCATGATGGTAGGAAATAGGTAAAAGAGGCCAGTGGGAGTGAGGAGCAGCCACATGACTAATTTGATCAGTCGAAGCACCAAAGGACTTGACTGTGTGCTCCACAGACTAACAAGGGCAAAGGGTAAACACAATACCAATCCAAGAGCAAAGTGCATGACTGCAACGGTACTGGCTAGCACAACTGCCAACAAGAGCACCGACATTTTGATGGTGGAGAGGCCAATTTGTCCAGAAGATGATGCGTTCACTCTGGCAAGCACTGCAAGTACCAAAAAGGTCATGGCTACACTTTCAAGTTGTCCACTAGTCAAGTACACTGCACTGACCACCCCTGACAACACACACAACACAACAAAAGTCCATCCTACATTCTTTTCACTCACTTTTTCTCCAGTCAAGTACATATTCACGGCTTCCAGTACACATGCACCAAACAACAAGAGCAATGGTGGCATATAATTAGCAATAGAAATGAACTTGTGCTCATCCGATAACAAATAAAAGAAAAAGGACTGATGCAGATGCTCTTCAATGTTGTTGAGACTCTTCATGACGGATTCCACTAATCTTCCCATATCCCTAAAACTCAAAGAGCGATCTTCAACAGCACTCGTACCACCAGAAAGTGTCACTGCATCAATCTTGTACTGATTAAAGTAGGCATGAGGTCCAAATCGGGTCAATTGCAACTTGAGCATTTCCATAATATTGTAAAATCTTTCCACGTACTTGGGTCGTGACGCCTTTCTCTCAATCGTCGATTCCAGTCGTATTGGAATGCCCATTTCTTCAGCAATACTAATGCAAATGTTGACCAAATCTAAATTGGGAAGTTGACCATTGATGCCCACGAATTCAACCTTGACAAATTGGAAATCTTGCATGGATATGGTGTCGAAATCAAGGACGAGAGCAGCTTGAATCTCACCAGAACGAAGTGGAAGGTATGTCCCTACACCATGATAAACATCCAACCATCCTTGCAGACTGGATTGGTCACGAGGTGCTACCAGTAGGATATCACGCGTCCATCCAGCCGTTTCCTTGAACAAATGAGCCAATCCAACCAACACTGCCAATCCATTGGAATTTGGAGTGTCATTGTTGGATAGTTGTGGTGCTGCAATAACCAATGATTCCGTATGATCACCACGTTTAGAGGGCAATAGTGCGTAAACTGCATCCTGACTGACATCGTATTGAATGTTGTGCTGCTTAAAATGACTGGATAATGTATGAGCAGGTTCAGGACTGGTTAGGAGAGTTGTGTAAAAGTCATGAACGTGTTGTGTATGCACATGTGACCAATGAAGACGAGAATGACCAGAGAGCAGGGCGTTTTCAGACTCGTAGGTATGCCTGCCGTATTGATCAAGTGGAAATACAAAGAACCAACCGAGTGCCACGACAATTAGGAGAAATCTAATGGGGATGAGACCATGGAAAGGGAATGTGAGCACCGTAGCCGGATGAGCACGTTTAAAGCTGTGGTTTGGATCCATTCTCGTCGCTCTAATCGTTTGACAACATCAACAGTTGCACGAAAATTGTTCATCTTGAAGAAAAGTTTAGAGATTGATCACTCACAGACGCGTCCTATCCAGCCTCTCACCGGTTTAGTGCAAAAGTAGCAGCAGTCAGATATGTTGCAAATGATACCCAAGCGAGATAGGGCAATAACAGTACACCTGCCACCCTGTCCAACCTCCAAAACGCAATGATAGTGGCCACGATAACCACCCAGAGGAAACAGATTTCAATTAATGCAGCCAGCCTGTACCCACGAAAGAACAAGGGTGACCAAATGTAATTCAAGGCAAGTTGGAGACCAAAGAGAGTAAAGGCGATAATGATGGATTTTGTGGGTGGTACGTTCTCACCATCTTTGCGAGTGTATCGGAGGTCATAGATGCGGAATGCAGCGTATCCCATGAGAGCGTAAAGGATGGGCCATACGATTGGAAAGACGTAGCCAGGTGGTGAACCAGGAGGCTGTTTCAAATCTTCATACTTTTCACGGACACCATTGGCTATTAGAGAAGAGATGATGCCGCCCACAATGGGGAGTCCGATAAAGAGAACTGCAATGACGATGCGTTTTAGTAGAGTCTTGTTCATGTTGCCTAGTGTGTGAGAGAGAGAGAGAGAAAAAAGGGATGGAGTTTTTTATATATAGGAATTCAGGGAGGGACAGATCGACGATCTAGTGGCCATAGGTCAAAACCCATTGTATCGACGATCTACCTCCGTCACACCTTTGTCAGTTTGAGGCAAATCCTGTTCCAAGGGCACTCGCCGAATGTAACGGTGTCTGGTTCGGCTGTTTCCCTCACCTTTTTCCACATAATAGTACGCGACTTCCCCCCCTTTCAACACGACCCTTCCTCACCATGTCAGACACGCGTACAATTATCAAGGATGTCTTTGGATACATTGGATTGGTTGCATGGTCCATTCACCTTGCTCCTCAAGTCTACCATTCTTACAAAACAAAGTCAACAACTGGATTATCGCCTTATATGCTCATGATTTGGTGTATTGGTGCAGTGATTTTTATTCCCTATAGCATTCACATTGAACTGATTTTTCCACTCATTCTACAAGCTGCTATCTTTGCATTCTTTACTATTGTATCCATGTGCCAATGTTTTTATTACAGTTACAAGTGGTCCATGCAACAAGTACTGATCTTCTTCACCTTATCTCTATTGGTAATCACTGGATGGGATATTGGCATGGTGTTTGTACTCAGAGTTGCTACTACTTGGATTATTACCATGTTTGGTGTTATTCCATTAGCATTGTCTATAGTTGGCTTCATTCCTGGTTATTGGCAACTCTACAAGACACGAGATGCCAGTGGGCTTAGTCTAGTCTTTCTACTAGTGGACTTGTTAGGTGCAAGCACCTCTCTAGTGAGTCTAGTGTTTCATGATGTTGTGGATTGGATTGCAGGTTCATTGTACATTGTATCCATCGTATTTGACTTTGGATTGATTGGCATTTACTTTTACTTGATGCGAGTCAACAGCAAGGTCAAGGTAGAGCACACGCACTTGAGCCAAGAGGCTAATGTGGTCGCCTAGTGCAACTCCGACCCTTTCAGTCAATTAAATCAGCAGCAGTCCCATGCTTCTTTTTTATATTATTCCCACACATGCAATCCATAATCTTCAATCCCAAATACCAACCCTTGCTCGCCATCATCAAAGGTTTCCGTAATGGTCTCGTCTATGGTGCCAAAGTGCGATTCCCTCACGCTTTGGTCATGACCTTTCTCTTTCGAGATGGATCGCAACTCATTCCACTTCCCCCATATACCCTGACCCCATTACTAGACTACATGACAAATTCCTCCTCATCTTCAACGCAACCAAACAGCATGCCACGAACCTTGCCAAATTTGTCACAATTTACAAATCTCTGATGCTGGCTCAGAATTACCTTCATGGAGGCAAAGAATTCAACCTTGACGCCTTCTTTGCTGGTTTAGTTGGTGGCTATGTTGTATTTGGTGAAAACAACAACATCAACCAACAAATCGTCCTCTACGTCTTTGCACGCGTCATGATAGGTCTTGCAAAACTGCCTGTAGAACGACAACTCATCAAAGAACCCAAACAGCCCTTTGCAGTGTTTGCAGCACTCTCCTGGGCACTGGTCATGTGGTTATTCAGGCATGATAGAAATGTACTTCAACCTTCCTTGCAGGCCAGCATGCAGTACCTTTACTTGGATTCAAACAAGTGGAATTCATTAAGGAACTTTTTATGGCATAATCGTTAAAGTTGCTGCATGCCAAGAGTATGCTGATGACAGTGTGGCCAATAGGGGTTTGCAGTGGGTAAAAGTGGTGAGGGTACCTCGACCCATCCTTTGGAAGAATAATAATCATTTTCTTTTTCAGATTGTGAACACATATGGGTGCGAAATCTTCAAAGCAACAGAGATCAACACGCCGATCAAAGGGTGGTGAGAAGCGTCATTTAAGGGCACATTCCTCACACCCACCACCATACCTTGAAAAGGCCTTACAGGAAATGGAGATCAAGCACTCATCTGCAACCCAACTGCATGATGGACGCAACCAGCAAACACTCTCCTTTTCCGCCTTTTCATCACCTACATCAGCACCTGATGGCTCTCCGTTCACAAAACCAAGCAGTGCACCATTAGCCACATATTTATCAAGACAATCACACAATGAAGAACTGGAAGATACTGCTGTTGGCCTAACATCGACTCAATCAGCCACTGAAATGTGGAAGTATGGGAGACGCAAGATCACCAACACGCCCTACCTCCTACCAGTCGACCCACTTGAAATGAACCGTCTTGACCTTTCCCACACCATTTACAAGACAGTCTTTGGTGGTGTCAACCATCTTGCACCCATCAAAAACCCTAAACGCATCCTTGATGTGGGTTGTGGAAGTTCCATCTGGGTCAAAGAACTAGCCAAAGAGCATCCCAGGGCACGCGTACTAGGCATTGACCTCAGTGAAGATGTCATGAACAGAGCAGGGTTACCAAAAAATGCTGCATTGGAGTGTGGAAATGTACTGGATGGATTGGATTACCCATCTGGCAAGTTTGATTTCATCCATCAACGCGTTTTGATTGGTGGCATTCCAACTGCATCATGGCCAGTAGTGCTATTAGAGTACATGCGATTATTACGACCAGGTGGATTTGTTCAAATTGCAGATCCATGCAATGTTATTTATTCAAAACGAGCGTTACAGTCAAGGATGATGATGAGCAGTAGTTCAGGATCACCACGACCAAACACAGCATCAAATGAAACTGCTGCCATATCTGAACATCAAGACTTTGTAGAAAGTGTATGCACCCCACAACCTACACCCAGCAACGGAAAGGGGACTTGTGAGTACAGATGTGAGTATGGTAACAAGGTATTTGGATTAATCAACAAAATTGCAGTAGAAGGTGCAAGTATCGACCTCTATGACATTCCAAGGAATTTAAGCAAGTACCTCAGAGGAGCAGGATTCACTCAAATCAAACGACGTATCTTTCACATTCCTGTTGGGAGTTGGGGTGGTGAATTGGGTAGTTTGTATGCCAATGTCCTAATCAGGATGAATGAAGCAATCTATTGTATGGCTGAAGAAGAAGATGGAAAAGCACAAGGGGTCACTTGGTCTCAATTTGATGAATGGTGTGACGAGTTTTATATAAGGGAATGTGATGAAGAACAAGCATTTATGGAATTTGTAGTGCTTACAGCAAGGAAACCATTATAGTTGTGTGTGTGTGTGTGCATAGCTGTGTATTATAAAGTGTAATGAGTTAGCAATCTCCAAAGGAAAAGGAGGAAAAGTCCATACCAGCACCTGAAAAGTCCATGCCGCCACCTGAAAAGTCACCAAAGGTACCGCCACCACCTAGGGCACTAAAGTCGAATGCACCAGTGTCCATTGTAGCGAATTGGGAAGTGTCCATACCGGAAAAGTCCATTGGAGCGGCAGTGAATTGAGAAGTGTCCATACCAGCAAAATCCGTGGCTGCGAATTGAGAAGCGTCCATACCAGTATAATCAGCGGTTGCAAATTGAGCAGTGTCCATGCCAGTATAATCAGCAGTTGTGAATTGGGAGGGGTCTGTGGCAGTATAGTCCGCAGGAGTAGCGAATTGAGAGGGATCAGTGCCTGTGTAGTCAGCAGGAGCACAATCGGCAGGTGCACAATCAGCGGCACCACCACCTGTATAATCAGCCGTTCCCATGGCCGAATAGTCCGTAGGAGCAGCACCACCAGTATAATCATTGGCAGCAGGTTCATTGGCAGCGGGTTCTGTGGCAGTTGAATAATCTTGTGTGGTGGCTTGATCCGTAGCCGGATCTTGTGTTACGTACTGTGGTTCATTATGACCAGCAGCTTGCACCTGTTCATGCTGTTGCTGCTGCTGTTGATGTTGATATTGATGTTGGTGCTGAATGGTGAACTGTTGTGGTCGCTGCTGTTGCTGTGGCTTTTGTGGTTTCTGTGGCTTATTACCACCACCACCACCACCACCAAAATTGGCATCTTGCAAGACTTCTTGCATCTGAGATAGCTTGCTAGGTGGCTTATTATCATGTTGTTGTTGAGCGGCTGTAGCACTAACAGGTGGACGTGGTCCAGGCTGAGTAGTGGAACCAGGTTGACTTTGTTGTTGAAAAGACAAAAAGGATGCTGCTGCGCTTGAAGAGTTGCTACTTGGTCTTGGTGGATTAGGCGGAGTAACTGGCACGGCTGGAATGGATTGCATAGAAGCAATGGAAGCAGCAGATGGACGATGGATTGGTACATGAGATGTAGCATAACCCGCAGCTTGTTGCTTTTGTTGTAAAAGTGCTAGTTGAGCTTGTTGTAAAAGGAGTTGTTGTTGTTGCTGTTGCTGAAG
Source organism: Acaulopage tetraceros (assembly GCA_004114255.1). NCBI lineage: Eukaryota > Fungi > Zoopagomycota > Zoopagomycetes > Zoopagales > Zoopagaceae > Acaulopage > Acaulopage tetraceros. The sequence goes on from QZWU01000128.1 coordinate 9,234, forward strand.
TAGGATTTGCTGTGCCTGCTGTTGTACAATGGTCTGCTGAGGCACATACTGAACAGAAATTGGCCTTTGCTGTACATATTGCACTTGCTGTGGTATTGTTTGTAGTGAAGCGGGTCTTTGAATAGCCACCAACCGTACATTCCCAACAGGTTTCTGCGTAAAAACAGCTGGCATAGTCTGCGCGTGTTGCATGGTCATTGGCACAGCTGGTTGAGCCACTTGGGTGGGTTGAACCACTTGAGCAACTTGCAAAGGTGGTGGGATCCATTGACGATGGCCTGTCGGAGTATACACATAAAATGGATGATTGGTTTTTGGATCAGTTTGTTGAATCCTAAGAAGGATGAGAGTAAGTGTAAGGGTGATTGACTTGCCATCCTCTTGGTAAAACATACATTTGCGTTCAAAAATAAGTTGGAGAATTTTTTCCCTGTTTTTTTTTTGAATCAACCAACAAATCTATCATGTCTCATTCTGGACTTTTCCCTAACTACGTCAATCCACTTGGATGTAATGTACTTGCCTTGTAAACCAAAGAAAACTTTAGGGGCTTCTTTTTAGGTTCTTCTTGTTCTTGTTCTTGTCCTTGCATGGGAGTAGCAACGTCATGTTGTACATTGAGCAGTGTACTGAGTGTTTGTGCAGCCTGCAGGTCTTGTTGGGTCGGTATCCATTCCTCATGCTTCACACTCTTTGAGAACTGTAACTGAATAGCTGCTTCTGGTAACCAATGAGGTTGATCTTGTACCCACCTTCTCTTGAATATTCGTTTGCCCTCTTGCTTTACAGGTTGTACACAATCCCTTACAATCAGTCCACCATCCACTACCCTCTTCTTCCTCACTGCTTGCTCCGCATGATTAGGACACATCCATTTACGCGTCAATTGTGGCATATTCTGCAATGGCGGTGTCAGACAGTCCAGATGCCAATGCAAAGGACAGTAATCACAACTGACCATGGGAAGGTGGACTGCAGATTGTCCACAATAGTAACACAGTCGAACGTTGCCTTGTTGGTCATGCAGTACAAATGCATTACGCGTCTCCACATTAAATTCACTGTTAGCAGTGCTCATTTTGTTTTCACTAGCATCCACAAACTCTCCAATCTTGTTGATGTCTGCATAATCAAATGCGCCGAGTACGGAGTGAGGCATACTATAAAGCTGTGGATTCATGGCATCCAGATTAGCAAGGAGTTCTGACCACACATGGTTTGTTCCCTTCTTGCGTTCTAATCTCTTTTTAGCCATGCAACTATTGCAGAACCATTCGCCTTGAGGAATTCCGTTGCTTGTATCGATAGGAGGATCCGCACATGTAAAATGAAAGGCAGCAGGACAAGAATCGCAACAAAACAGCTGACCATCACCATGACACACCTCACAAGTCTCACTATTGTGGTCAATTTGCATCTACATGAGAGTTCAAAAGGGCAAGGAGGGACATGCCTGAGTATAATCGATGGATTGTTGAGCCCGTGTTGCCGTTCGTCCGCGTCCTTTTCTTTTCTTGGGCAATGGCTCACTCTTTGACCTTGAACGTCCAGGTTAAATGCATAGGGTTTTGGTTTTACCTTGTTGAAGAAGTTCCATCTGCACTTTTAGGGCGTTTCAAGATGGACTCTGAGGTTTTCACCATATCAACTCGTTCAGTAGGTGCCACAGTCACTGTTGTTGGTGATGTCTCCAAATCAACAATCTCCACTGTACTGGATACGCTGTCCAAGACGTTCAATTGACTCATCAAGCTTTGAAAAAGTTTTTTTTTGTGAAATGAAGCATGACCATACTTATTAAACTACATTTATGCTGACTATCTTGATAGAATCTCTTCTTTAGATGGATCAAGAGATAATTTCAGTTCCTTAAGGTGACTCTGGAGTATCACTGTGCACTACCTGGTCATAATAGGGCTTTGATGTGGGGGTGCACATGATAAGTTTCACACAACTATGGCCAGCTGCCACAGAGTTAGTCCAACAGTTGGATTCTGTGAACAACACAGCTGAGGTTACTGCTAAGAATTTTTTTCCTATAAATCTATGAAGCGATTGGCATCAACACCCTTGAGCAATGGCACAAACCTCGTCAATTTGTGGAATAAAAAGACAAGGGTGGATGACGATGATTTTGCAGAGAAACCCAAAAGGAAGGTGGATCCACCCATCAAACGACTAAAGAATCAACCAATCAAATTGGTAAAGAAACCAATCCAACGTGCACAGCCACCACCACCACCACCACCAGCCTACGTGCACCACTTTACGCCACTGCCACAGCTCAATAGTCAACAAGAGACAATCGTCCACACTGACGTGAACAAGAGCAGTTTGGTAGTTGCTTGTATGCACTTTTTTTGTATACGCGTTTAACCCCCCTTTCAGGTGCAGGCTCAGGTAAGACGCGTACCATTTGTGCACGTGCCATCCACTTGATGAATCAAAACATCCCATGGCATCGCATTTTACTGGTGACATTTACTAAAAAGGCAGCAAATGAAATGCAAGCACGACTTCGAGAGTATCTTGCCCTGCCTCCAAATGCGATGGTAGGTGTGCCCTTGGCCAAAACCATCCATTCACTGTGCTTTGATATCGTCAAGAGTGAATGGAGTGCAGTAGGATTCACTCAAGTGCCCAATATTGTTCGTTCACTCAAGGAAAAGTGTGCTATTATGCTGGAATGCATACAAACATTGATGGAAAGCAGAGTATTGTTTCACGTCAACAAGATTCTTGATTTGGATACCAAAGAGTGGTCAGTGGTCGTACGGCACATTCTAGCCAACAAGGACAAGATCAAGGTGCCACCACCTTACATTCCAAAGGATCAGCCAGAAGGAGAAGAATTACAACCAAATGGCGCGATACTGATTGACAACTTTGAACAACGGCTTCACATTTACGATCATTTACGTTCTCAAGTGATTGATCGCATCAAGGCAAACAAGGAACACGCGCCTTATCCACCCAACTTTAAAGAAGAATACATGGAAAAGAAATTTCGATTGAATGACTATTTGGATTTTGTGAATTATGCCAAAGTACGTGATTTGGATTCAAAGAAATTTGGTGATTTGGAGGAAGCCAAGTTGTATGGACTGTTTCAACAAGCTCTCATTGCCAAAAATCTGCTCGATTACGACGATCTCCTAGTCTATGCAAGACGTATCCTTTACATTAATCCAGATTACTGTACCAAAAAATGTGATGCTCATGAGTTTATCCTTGTGGATGAATTACAGGATTTAAACAAGGCTCAAATGAACATTTTGCATTTGCTGAGGAAGAGTGGTGCTAAAATGATTGCAGTGGGGGACGATGATCAAGCCATTTATGGATTTCGTGGTGCTGAAGCCAAGGCCAATTTCGACACTTTTATTCAAACGTTTCTTGAACAAGGTAGTGAAGCAGATTATTACATTTTAGGTGCAAATTACCGTAGTGCACTACCCGTCTTGGAATTCTCCTCATGTCTCCTTAAAAACGCAAACAATCGACTCAAAAAACCAGATTTGCATCCCATCAACAACAACAACCATCAACCAACCACTCCAATTCAACTATGGCATTTTTACAATGAGGAATTGGAAGCATCTCACATTGCAGGTCACATTGAAAAGATGGTCAAAGGTACCAAGACGCACAAGTACAGTGACATTGTCATTTTGTTTCGATGTATCAATCGACGCCTCCATGACTCTTACTTTCTTCCAAGGTGCATTGTAGATGAATTTGAAAAGCGTAGAATTCCCTACAAACTGCGTGGTGAGACCAAAGCGACACAAGACGACATGTTCCACATTGCAGTAGATTTACTCCGACTGTCCACCTGTCAGATGGGAGAAGAACAAGCAGCATTCAAACGTGTCCTTATTGAACTGGTAAAGAATGTTGGTAAATCATGGTTTGAAAAGACGGTTAGCAAACAACCTGGCAGCACCATCGAAGAACAGGTGAGAACTTTTGTTGGACTTCCACGACAATCCAAAGTCATTCGAAGTGAACTGGTCCGTACCTTTCTCAAAGCACTGGATCAAGTGCGTTCCCAAGCTCATTCATCCACACCCATCCAAATGGTTGATATGATTTTTGAAACTTTTTGGAAACCACAAGATGCAAAACGTAGAAAGGCAAACAAACCTGACCCAACTGTTGAATCTGCACGCTCCACCCTCTCCAAATTAGCCAATACGACAACTCAACTCCTCAGTTCACAGGGGCATGCAATTGATGGACACGATGCACTCTTGACATTTATTCAAGAACTTGCATTGAATGATGAAGATGATCCTGAACCACAAGATGATCGTGTCATTATTTCAACTATTCATCAAGCAAAGGGACTTGAATGGCCTGTAGTTATTCTTCCTCATTTCATCCAAGGATTGCATCCAGTACAATTTCGACCTCCTAAATTCCAATCATCCAGTTCAAGTAAACAAGAACAGGCTCATTATGATGAAGAAAGGAGAATTGCGTATGTTGCATGTACGCGTGCCAAGCAAGAATTATGCATTTCGTACATGGAGAGGTTTGGAGGTGAAAAGGCACACATGTCGACATTTTTACAAGGTTTGTTGGATGATTTTGGACATTTGAAGCAAAGGGGTTTGATTGAACTCCATTCCTTTGTATCGCATGGCAGTGGAGGAGGGGGTAGAGAGAGTGCAGGAGTGAGACAAGTAACAGGAGGGGCATTGGGTGGATTCGTGCCTGCATCACAGGTAAAGAGATGACTTATTTTGAAAACATTGCGCGAAACTCTTCATTACTCTTGGGTTGTACCTCACCTGTCAATGAGTGTTCTTTGGTCCCTAGTTTACGAGATGGTCGATGCAATGTTCTTGGGATCATGGGAGGAGCATCCACTTCCATTGCAACCCTACTTTTACATAAATCAATTGACAAAGTGAGTGACTTGCCTTGGTTCAGGACGGTTGAAATCAGCTGTAGTTACAGAAAGATGTCTACCTTGAAACAGGACATCGTTGAGTGAATGTGCTGCTTTTGCTGAAATGGGAGATTCGAATTCAACTAATGCAATACCTTTGGGAAAGCCTTGAGCATTCAGCAAGAGTCGCACATCTTTGAGGGTTCCATGTTGTGAAAAGAGGGTGTGAACATCTTGTTTGGTTGCATTGTAACTGAGATTGGAAATGAAGAGTAAACATGGATTGGTTGAATGGCGTGATGGATTGGTTGTGTGACGTGGCTGCTTTCTGGATGGATTGGAAATGGTGACAGAGAGCGTGTGATTGGGTTCAAGTTGCTGGTTATTGAGAACGAGGGCAGCTTGAGCACTTGCAGGTTCAGTGAATTCAATGTAAGCGAATCGACGTTGCTTGTTGGTGGGAAGTCGAATGTCTTGAATAGTTCCAAAAGTTTCAAAAGTGGCACGAAGAGTATCTGCGGTCATATTGGGTGAAAAGTTGGTTACAAACAATGTGTTTGGTGTTTCAGTTGAGGAAAAGGTTGGTGGTGGTGGAGGTGGAGCAGGTTGATTGCGTACAATGGCATGATCGTCATCGTCCTTGACCTTCTTTTCCAAAAGATCATCATCAGATTCCAATTTACGCTTTGTATCTTCCTGCTTTGCATCATCCTGTTTCCGCAATTGCCTTCTCTTTTGTTGGTACAATTTGTTCTTTTCAGCCTTCTTTTGTGCCTTGTATTCATTTTCATGGTGCAATTGCGCTTGTGTTTCTGCTTCCATTGCTCTCTTTGCTTCCAATTTGGCAGATTGTTGTTGAATGACGTGCCTGGCTGCAAGTAGGGAATCATGAGTACCACACAGCTCCTCAAAAGTGATCCAATTGTAATGAATAGTTTCCACCCAATCTGTGACTTGATGGCAGGCTCTTTTGTAAATTTGAGCAACCTTTTGAGGAGTTCCATTAGACTTTTCGAATTCTGCAAATGCATTCCACGCTTCACAAGATGTACTGAATTTCTTGACGATGGTTTCCCACGTCTTGCGTGCTGCTGTAACAGTCTCATATTTGACTTGGATGGTAGCCCACAGTTGATCCAACTTGATGGAGGTGCGTTGCGTGTCCTTGAGCAACTTGCAGCACTCTTGGTAGACTGTTTTAGCAGCAGGATAGTCGATGATGGAGGTGTCCAATTGAAGTCGAGTCACAGTGATTCGAGCGGTCAACAGTGTCTCCAATTCACCTGGAGACGCCTTTACCAATCCACTCTTCAAACTCTCTTGCACCAAGGCATTCAACTCATCCAGTGATTTGCTCTGGTTTGCCTTGATCATGAGCAATAATCCCCACAAGGCACCTGACCATGGACAATTCTTCAATGCTCGCGTTAATACCTGTGTTGTCTCTTGAACATCCTTGACATTGTGATTCGTAAACAGTGCATAGGATTCCCAAAAGGCAGGAACGATGCAGTGAATGGATGCAGCACGTTCGTAAATGCCTCTAACAGCCTGATTGTCCACTGGTTTCTGTGCCAATTCAAACTGAACGTACTTGTTGACTGTGATGAGCGCATATTCACTTGTAACCAAAGACTGTTCAAAGGGTTCACGCAGCAGCACTCTTGCCTTTGTTGAACTGTAATTTGCATTTGTGGCAACCATATTCTCCTCATAATGTGCATTATCGTACTTTGTAATGAGTGAAGAATATCTTGAAAATGTGTTGTCAATGTCCTGATGCATCACGCCAAGTCGTGCATTGTACATTTCCTTGACACGAAGGAGTGCTTCTTGAGTGGTATTTTTAGCTAGTAAATCTTCTTCAAAATCACAAAGAGGGTTCCAAATAAGGTGGCTGGATGGTAAAAAGGCAGAGGTTGCTTGATGAGCCTTGACCAGGCATTGGCGCACCACATCCACCGTGAATACTGCATTTTCATGATGGAAACATTCCAGCACGATGTCCACATACTTTTGCCACACATCCACGTGTACATAGTCCTGAGAAGCACGGTGAAAGAGGTTCAAGGCATTCAGCTTGTCTTGTGGAGTGGTTGCCTGAGCGAGTGTATCGTTTATCCAATTCATCCAAAGATCCTTGCTGAGAGGAAAGATGCGCGCCATGGACTCACGTGCTTCTTGCAATTGATCAGCCATATCCATCAAGGCAAGGGATTCAATCAAGCGTATATGCACCTCATATTGGTAAGGATTGTCATTCAACTAGTCACTGCATTAAATTTTAAAAGAGAGAGGATTACCGTTTCCAGACAAGAGATGATGGTGCTCGTGACGTCTTGATCTGTTTCCATGTCATCTTTATCCATTTTTGAAGATGATCTTTGTGACTGCTTTCACATCTCTTCTCAATGGACGCTTCATGTGCAGTTCCCGATGCTTCCAAGCAATTACTCAAGCACTACCAACAGGATACATCCCATCAACGCGTACCCCTCCTCCTCATCTCTCCCCAATAATTTGATCCTAGTCCAATTTCACCCATCCACAAGCATCCACTTCACGCCATGTATTTCGTCAATCCACTCAACTCGATTCCTCCAAAATGGTTGATGAGTTCTTCCATCAACAACAAACCAACCCAAATGTATTCAATTTCACTGGCATGAGGAAGGAATTAGAAGCATCCCTTCACCCACAAGCTCCAATCGGTGAATCCAGTTGGACTTCTGAGTTTAATGCCATGGAACCTCACATTCACCAACTCAACCCACAAGAACAAGCAGCCTTTGATCAGGCATTCTCTCAGCACGATTGGAATGGCCAATTTGAGCAGTTTCAAGTGGATCCAATGATGGTAGCACACGATGCTGAAATGGAAGCTGCATTTGCTCAGCATGCAGACTGGGCCACTCAGTTCAAAGGAAAGGAAAGGCAAGAGTGGAAAGATGATTTTGCCGAATTCTCAGAACAGGATATGATGCAAGGACAAGATGCAAATCAAGAGATTCTTGAGCATTTTGAGAACCTTTGGAAGCGTGATTTAGCAGATGAAATTGAAGATACGGACTTTGATTTGAATGATCCAAATGCATGGGACACACAATTCAACAGATCACTTGCTCATGGTGAGTATCAGTTTGAAGCCAACAATCCCTATTTGACGCATGGAAATCCATTGGGAGAAGCAGAAGCCATGCGATCATCCGACAATGCTTCACTTCAAATGGTTGCATTGGCATTGGAGGCAGCACTACAGCGTGATAATGGACAGGATACCGCTGCGTTGTGGGCTACTTTGGGACAAGTACAAGCAGAGAATGAAAAGGAAGTGGCAGCCATACGTGCATTGGAACGTGCAATTGAGTTGGATCCAAACCATTTACCAGCTTACCTTGCACTTTCCATTAGTTACATCAATGAAGGTTATGATCATCAAGCTTACCAAACGTTAGAGAATTGGATCAGACACAAGTACCCAGATTTACCTATACCTGATGCAAGTGCCATGGCTATGGATGCAAGACAGCGCATTACGGATGCTTATTTAGTAGCTGTACGTATGATGGCAAGTGGTGAATTGCCCATGGATGCAGATATTCAAATAGGACTTGGTGTACTGTTGTACAGTGGTGGTGAGTACGACAAGGCAGTCGATTGTTTTGTCGCTGCTGTTCAAAGTCGCCCCAATGACCACTTGCTCTGGAATCGCCTTGGTGCAACACTTGCCAACTCTGGTCGCAGTGAAGAAGCCATCTCCGCTTACCATCGTGCTCTTGACATCAAACCCAACTTTGTACGTGGTCGCTATAACCTTGGTGTCAGTTGCACCAATATTGGATGCCACAGAGAAGCAGCAGAACATCTCCTAAGTGCCCTTGCACTCCACAACGATTCACCCAACAGTGCAAACATTAGCAGTTCACTTTGGGAAACTCTCCGTCGTACCTTTTACATGATGGGCAGATCCGACCTTGCAGAAAAAGCAGTTCAAGGTGCCAACATTGACCAATTCAAAGGTGAATTTGACTTTTAATCCAACAGTTCACTAAATGCACGTTTCATCCTTACCCACCATCCACCATCCCTCAACCTCGGCCTTACATCCAAGTAAAAACTAGCAACACGTCCATCATCACCCTCTTGCTTACCAGAATAAAAGTCAATAATGTAAACCACTTCTTGTCCACATCGATCAACAACCCAATCATGCCTATCAAATGGTGCATTGTATCCAAGTAACTGCAATACACGGGACTTTGGTGATGGCGTACCTGGTTTACCTTGAAACCTAATCAATCCAGGCTGGTCACAAGGTTGGCCATAATATCGTTCCCAGTCCAACACATCTTTCCAAGCCTTTTCATTCACTGCGTTATGGATTTGGACAATGACGTTCATATCACGTTCTTGTGCCTTTCCTGGACCATGTTTACGCGTCACTGCATTATAAAACATTTGTTCTGAAGGGTAGATCCAGACGTTATTGGGATCTGCTTTTGGAATTGTGGAATCGACGCGTTCTGTTGATAATGGTGTGGATTGGCCAGGTTGTGGAGTTTGTTGTGGTACTGCTGGCATTTGATTATCTGGATTGGCCGCATGAGCTGGGCATTGTGGTGGAGCCTCTGACAAGGATGACATTTTTCTTCCTTCTTTAATGGAAGTGGAAATTTGGACCCATATTGGACATTGTGTTGCTCAAACTAATTACCTTGACTTGCTCAATCTGACCTTGGTCAACAGGTGGATGCATGAAGTAGTGGAACAACAGAGGATCTGGTATGCTGCTTATCTTGCCACGTTTACATCAACACGATTGAGATATGTTGATCTTGGCTCACGTGATTGGAAAGCCTTGTTTACCAAGGAAGTTGAGATTAGGATGAGATGGTTTAGACAGCAGCCTAGGGACACTTATCCATGGACTGAAGTATTTGATTTGGAAAGGTATGCGCCATTATTGCCAAATGGTCATATTCAGTCACGTATTGAAATTGTGCATGATGGAGAACAGGACAGAAGGCTTGCTATTCTCCATATTGCTGATATGGAGGATTCGAGTGAGGCTGACATGTCTACTGTATTGGTGATGGATGTGAATAGTGCTGCATTAGTGAGAGCAATCAAGGTGCCTAGGACAGAGCAGTATGTGGATGTATTGGGAGGAGTGGACCTTGTGTCTGGTGTGTTGATTGGGTTTGTTTATTTGAATTATGAACAAGACGAGGATAATGTTAGTGAAGCCATTTGGATGTATGACTGGAACGAAGATGCACAAGTGGCCTTTGGATGGAATGCATTGACAGCAGTGTTTGGACAACAAGAGATTAAAGGGTTAAAGAGCATTCAAACGATTACAGTGGATAATGGATTGTGGATATGTGCAAGAGATGTGGATACTGAACGACCAGTGATGATTGTATTGGATTATGTGCGTCAAGAACGAGGAGATGAAGAAGAGGCGACACAAACTGGTTTTCCTAAATTGTCACGCGTACATTGGATTGGTATATCCAGAGCTGCGTATGCGCACTACAACAATGATATCCCAGAATTAGCGTTTATTGTGAATGAGCAAGATGGTTGTGAGGCACAAGTATGGTCACTCAAAGAGAATCGTGTGCTCTGTACATTGAGTGGTGTGCAGGATTTTGATGCAGTTGGGCGACAAAACCTGTGGATGGATATTTCAGCAGATACAGCGACTGAATGGGATGGTTTAAAGGAAACGCTCAACCATAAGCCAATTCGAGTTGTAGCTGCTACTCATGCTACGATTGTTGTATGGGAATTGACGAGTAGTTTGTATGGATACAAAGAACCACCAGTGATCATGCCAAGTGCACTTGTTCACAAGAATGCCTTGTATGAGCATAATGTGATTGCATTGTACCATGGGATATTGTATTACACGAATTATGAACAAACGAATATTGTGGATTTGTCTGGAGCAGGACAAGTGGTGGTTAGTGAGGAACATGGTCGATTACGCCTCTTGCCCAACAGTGCAGATCCAGTTATGGTGGATGGTAATTTGATTGTACCAGGTGAGGAAGGTGATGGAGTGTTTGTGGAACCAAAAGGAACTAGACAAGTTTCATTTGCACTATGTGAATTTGCAGAGTCGACTTGTTTGGTTTACATGAATGTGCAAAATTGTTTGTATTGGTTGGATAATCAGTATTTGTATGAAGTGGATCTGTCTTGTGACTACAATTAAGGAAATGTGGAATGCCCAATAGATTGATCAAGTTTAGTTTCATTCCACACACACACTTTTTTATTTACCACTACTCCCCCTCCCCTCTCTCAGTCCTCCCCCGTTTATGCAGTAGCCCTGTCCTGGTATTCCCAGTGCAACTCCCCAACATTACTATTCCCCAAGAATTCCCAGCCCTCTTGCTTCACATGATACACATTGATACTTCCACCACTCATAGCATCTCTAAATGTAGCATGATAAATGGACCTTCTTGCCAACTCTGCAGCATCCTTGACACTCAAATCATAATCGTATCCACTATCCAACACACCATATGCATACGTACTTCCACTCCCAACACTAAACAAATCTCCCTTCATTCTCTGTCCATCAGAATCCACATAAAACAATCCAGGACCAGTCTTGTCCCATCCTGTAATCATTGTTCCCATAGACAATCCCATACCTCTGTACTGATACACCATTCCAGCAAGCATTTTAGACGCAGCTGCAACAGAAATACGTTCCTTGTTACGCAACTGGTACAATCTGCATGCCCATCCCAACCTACGTTCCCAAAATGAACAATCAGCTGCACCTCCTGCCATGGTTCCAAGGAGATATGGATTGATTTCAATCACCTTTTTGACTGTTTGTGAAGCAATAAACTGACCTGCTGTTGCACGGGAATCCACAGCCACCATCACACCATGTGCAAATTGAAATGCAAGTGTCGTTGTTCCATGGTTTAATTTGATACGTACGTCAGGGTCACGAGAAGAGGCCGTAATGTTGGATTGGATGAAATCGAGTGGGTTGGAAGTTGATGGATGAGCAAATGACCAGTCTTGAATCTGTGAATTTTTAGAGTACACGTCAAGGATGCCACGTTGAACAGGTACGCCCAAGGGATCAGAATCAAATCTTGAAGTGATGGATTGCAAACTCAACATTTTAATGTGAAAAAGAAGAGAGAAATGTGTGATGACGGCATCACATTACTCTTCTTTTTTTTCAATCAAAACATGTCAACTGTTGCATCTAATGCAAGTGTGATTCAACACAGATTTGAACCATATGCTGATAATGGAGGTACGATCCTTGCCATTTCTGGAGCAGATTTCTGCATCATTGCAGCTGATACACGTCAATCCAATGGATATTCAATCAATACTCGATTCGCTCCTAAAGCTCACAAGTTATCTCAACATATCGTACTTGCCAACTCTGGATTCCATGCTGATGGCCTCATGGTAGCTAAGCGTGCCTCTCAACGCCTGGTTACTTATCATCACGACCATAACAAACAGATGAGTATTTCTGCTTGTGCTCAAATGTTGTCTACCATGTTGTATGCAAAGCGATTCTTTCCATTTTATGCATTCAACATTCTTGGTGGATTGGATAAGGAGGGGAAGGGCTGCGTTTACTCTTTTGATCCTGTTGGTAGTTTTGAAAGAGTTGTGTATCAGGCTGGTGGGAGTGCAAGTGATTTAGTGCAGCCCTTTTTGGATAGTATGATTGGGAAGAAGAATAGGGGTGGTGTTGGTGAGGGTGATTTGCCTACTTTGGATGAGGCTATGAAGGTTGCTTTGGATGCATTTACATCAGCAACAGAAAGGGATATTTACACTGGTGATTATGTGCAAATGTATGTGATCAAGAAGGATGGTGTTGAAGAGAAAGTGATTGAGTTGAAGCGTGATTAAAGGGGAGGACAGTGGAACAATTAAACTGAGTTTTACTCTTCTTCTTCTTCCTCTGCCTTTGCCACATTGGCAACCAAGACTGACTTGCTGCGCTGTCTCTCCAATTTCTTCTCCTTCAACTCGGTTCTCTCCACCTTGGACATGCTTCTCTTGCGTGATTGGTTGGTTTTGCGTGAATAATGCGTACCATTAGCACTAATCCCCTCATTATCTGAATCATCTGAATCCCACACATCAGAATCATCATCAGAAAACCTTCCCCAGTTGTCCGTGTTGGCCTTGCTATTTGTAGTTGTCGTCTCATCCAGTGAAACACTTTCATCCAGTGACCCATCACTCCTAAACTCACCCAAACTAACATCAGAAAGACGGTGCATGGGTGCAAATACAGTTGGATAGCGGTAAATCATGTCAACGAGTACGCGTTGAGGATGGTCATGGTGAATGTGGTGAGGTTTGTATGAGACTGGTCGAATGAATGTGGTGGCTAATGCTGTACAGAGTTCACTTACATACGGATCATCTGCTGCAAGATCTTCTACAAGAGTGTAGAGGAGTTGCATGATTGCTGCAAGTGTATGAAAATGAATGGTTGGAAGACTGGAAATGAGGGTACGGAGTGAGGCAATGCGTTCCACTTGCTCACCACCACCACCACTACCACTAGCACCATAGAGGCCTTGAAAAGCATCGTACATGGAGTAGGTGAGGAGGCATTCTGGTAATTCCAACAAGTACAATCGGAAACAACCAATGATGGTGATGAGTGGATATTTACGCAATTGTCTCATGTGAATCTTTTCATAATGATTAATGTCGGCACGGAGTAAATGAACGGTGCTGAGGTCCATGGATTCGATCCACATGTCACGTTTCTCTTCAATATCGACATCTACTGAAGCCTTTTGAATGGCACTAATCATTTTCAGGATGATTTGAGGTACTTTTTCACCAGGAGAAAAGAACTGTAAATCAATCGAGTATCCAAATACATATTCACGTGAATGAATTCCATAAATGTCTTCAAAATGAATGACGTTGGGAGTAAAACTTCCTGTGCGATATTTGCTCATCATGCGCTGATTATCCGCCTTTGGTTTAAATTCATCCAAATCTTGCATGAATCGATCATACTGAGCTTGAGAAAACGAAATAACATTGGACAGTGTGACCGACATGCTCTCAAAGGAAATCTTGAGGCACTTTAAACGTTCATGTTCTGCATGCTCCATATCAGCCAGAAAGGCCATCAACTGTTCTTCCACCAACAATCGATAACTTTCTGCATTCTTTGTGGTTGTATGGTACTCTTCTTCTGCCCGGACTGCCTCCTTGCGCACACGCTTGTAACTGGGTTCACAGGTATCCAGGAACAGCGGAGTCCATTGGTACAGGACATCTGGTGAGGCATCAAACTCCCTGCTCCTTGTAGTAGGTGCAATAAATCCATTATCCAACATTTCTTGAGCAGTAACTTCAGCAACATCCACATCATCAATCAAATCAGCATACATGACCATCAACCAATCAGCCACATCACTTCCACTCACTCCAGTGTAGGTGGAAAGGAGCGTACGAATCTCTTGAACTGGAATTTGCTCATGCATACAGGAAAGGTATTCTTCCAACTCTTCCTCATTAAACTCCAAAGGACCAAACGCGATAATCTTTTCAGTATCCCTAAATGTAGGCTGTGGTGGCATGATGTTGTCTTCTCCCAACATTCCACTGGATTTACGCCTTGCAGCAACACGTTTCGCCTTGCTCTCTGGCAATTTGCTCTCTTCTTCATCTGCTTCTTTACACTTTTGTACATAGTAATCACGTGCTCGCTTATTCTCACTGTAATAATGTTCAAAATGGCCAATGGTACGCTCAATCTTGGTCTTGTTATCCATGATGCTAATGTCGTGTTCTTCTTTGAACCGCTCCAAAGGCCTCAATACCATCATTTCCAGATTTTCACAGAGTTGAGAATGACATTGACCCAGCAAGTTCATCTCTTGTTTTACCTTGGCAAAGGTGGATTTGAGCGAATGGCCTTCATCACGTCCAAAACCATCACGATTGACTTTTTGGAGTGCGATTGCTTCGAGGCGTTGAGCGTGAGCCTGTTCGACTTGAACAAACTCTTTGTAAAATTCAATAATCTCGGTTAATTCTTGACTGCCTTGGTTGAGTTTGGTGACAAGTGTGTTGAATCCAGGGCGATAATCGTGTGGTTGGATGGCATTCCAGAAACAATCGTCAAAATGGAGGGGAATAGAAGATGCGTCTCCTACTTCTGGTGGTGCAAAAGAAGCAGGTAGGACAGATGCACGTTTTGAATTGAATACGATTGAGCCACGATGGCCACCACCGCCGTTCATCTGCTATTGTGAAAATTAAATTGAAAAGAAAGTTTTTTTTTTGATGGGAAATTTCAACTTTTCTTCATTGTGGAAATCAAGAGTTGGTGATAGTCAGCTTCACATTGATAGTGAACGACGTGACCTACACCTTTGAATACATACAACTTTGCTCCAAGATGTTTGGCAAGATAATTTGAATTAGATGGATGGATGAGGTAATCTTGGTCACCAGTCATGACCAAAATAGTGAAATCACGCTTCTTGATGGTGGCGAGTTGGGAAAGAGTGACCTTGTGCCAGAATGCAGCCTTCATGTGTCCCTTTGCACCAACAGGAGACTGTACAGGAACATCTTTGAACCTTTGTTGCAATGTCTCCACAATCACTTGCTTATTAGTGAGATTTGGATCCTGTGCACTGGATGCTGAGAGATAGTGTGGTGGATAGAGCATTTGAACAGCAAGGTTCAGTCTCTTTTCAACATCCTGCAATGGAATTCGCCTTGATACAAAAGTGTACTTGAGTACTTTCCAATTCAATGACGTTCCACTTGCGCGCGTACTCTGAAGCACAAGTGATTTGATGAGACCATCAGGTGCATTTAAAGCGAGTTGCAGTGCAATCATTCCACCCATGGACACACCTACAACATGCACACCAGTCCATTGAATATGGTACAAGAGGTCAATGGTATCATGTGCCATATTAACAGTAGTGTATCCTGCTTGGGATGATTCAGTACGACCCACACCACGATTATCAAACACAAGGACACTGTACTCACCCAACGATGTAAAATAGTTTACCTATCAAGTGTCAAGAAAGGGTAAACAAAAGGCGTACTTGACGTTCCCATGCAGAACAGGGTGTATTGAGCCCACAAATGAATACAATCTTGTGTGGTCCATCCCCATGAATCTCATAGTACATTTTGATGGGACCACCAGGCCGATGATGGCCGATCAAACACCACATGGAATATTCTTGAGGATTTTTTTCTTTTGGGTGGTGGTGCGGGTTTGAAACCCCAGTGAAACACCACATGTGACTGCTCATGTGTTTTATTCCACCCTTCTTTTTTTTGCAAGTACTGCAACCCAACGCTTTCCACACTGGCTCGCACTACACGACGCTCCACACTGGCTTACCCTATTCCGATTTACATTCCGGATTAAACCTCACTCCCTACTCACTCTCCATTCCGGATCAAACAAATTACAACCATGGCAGGATCACAAAATACTGTTTCTGAAGATGACCAAACGCGTTACATTCTCGTACAAGTCTTTGGGTACATTTCAGTGGTTGCATGGGCGACCATGCTAATCCCTCAAATCATTCACAATTACCGTTCAAGATCAACTGAAGGGCTATCAAGGCTCATGATGGCCATTTGGTATGTGTCTACTGTCCTACTCTTTGCCTATACCTGGGCAGTTGGCTTGGCCATTCCTTTGGTGATTCAACCTGCTGCATTCGGCATCCTTAACCTCGTGGTATGGACACAATGTTACTATTATGGACAAGGCAAGTCGTTGCGTTGGTCATTATCCTTTTTTGCAGGCGTGCTCTTGCTCACATGTGGTGTGTTGGTTGGTCTTTACTTTGGGTTCTCTGCTGCCGTGGAGGATGGCGTGAATTGGGTTATTGATGCAATGGGTATCATTCCAACAGTGATTACAGTGATTGGATACCTTCCACAGTTTGTTGAATTGTGGAAAACGAGGAATCCTTATGGTGTGAGCTTGACGTTTTTGACAATCGACATTTTCGGGGCTGCGTTTGCTTTGGCTGCATTGGGATTGTCCGAGGAATTTGTGATTATTGTGGCCATGCTTTACATTTCGTTTTTGATTTGTAGTTCAGCTTTGATTACAATCAGTGGTACGATGAGATTGTTGAGATGGAAGAAGGGAATGGTACATGAGGAGACTGTTGTAGTGGAATCGGGCACAGTTGTAGTGGAATTGAGCGAGGAAGAGATGGTCAAGGTGGATGTTGAGGAGGGTACAGTGTCGACTCAACAAGTTCCATTGAATGCAATGGCTTAGACATAAACTCGTTGAGTTTTATTGGCTGTGTACTGAGATTATTCCACTAAAATGCATCTGCTTGTGGAGTGTGACGGCATTCTGAAGCGATTGTTGAAGAGGAAGGAGATGGGATAGGTGGAGGCAGTCAAAGTGAAAGCTGATAAAAAAGTGGATACAGTATCGTCACAACAAGTTTCATTGAATGCCATGGTTCAAGCAGGATTATTGGCATTGGCTGGGTACACTAAAATCTGCAATGACTGGCACTTTGAACTTGTCAGAGGATTGTGCAAGAGGACCAAGACCACGCTTACTAAATGCTCTCCACATGACACAAGCATGAGTGCCTTGAGTAAGCAACTGCTCTGCTTGTAATAGGGCATCCCTTGATGTGACGAATGTGGGCTTGCATGGTTGTAGTTGGAGTCCACTCATGATCAATTGAAGCATGAGAGTGTTGGCATACTCTTTTTTGTTGAAAGTGTACCAATCAAAAGTCATGCTGCCATTCATGGCCAACCACAATCCTCCAAACACTTCATACAGAATGTTGGCATAGATTTCACCCATTCCATGTGCAGTTTGATAGTGTTTTGAATTCAAAAGATCAAAAGTAGTTGGATTCACTGCCATGTCCATGGAATAGGGATAATCTCTGATGGTTGATCCTCCATTTGCCCATTCTGCAATGCCTGGATGAACACGTCGAGGATCAGCATCCACTTTGAATTGCAACAAAATGGCAACAATGTCACCCCAACCTTCACCCATGCCCATGGATTCACCCCAAGGAAGACAACTGGCATCAGCTGAGCCACCTGTTAACCTTGTGGCTACTCCATGCATGTACTCGTGAATAATAACATCATTGTCCAACGCTGCATCTCTCCAAGGAATGGTGTTGTTGAAGAGGTAAATGTTCAAGAGGCCAGATTCACCATCAGGAGGAGCGATAAAGTAAGCGCCATTGACATCGTCAGCACGTTGGCAATAGGCAATAACAGGATCATCCTGTTTACCTCCACGACCAAAGTTGTTGGTTTGAAAGTTACCAGATGCTTCAGTGAATCCATATTCGTACAGGATGTCATGGAGCACATTTATCATGTAAAAAAGCTGTGTGATGGAGGCATTGACATGAGCGTGTGGTTCTTGGGAGGGATCAAGGGGATAATCAAAGGATCCATTGATTGCAATTGGTCGAAATTGATCCAAGACGTCATCCTTGTACTCCCAGCCTTCTTGCGCAAGAACATTGTTGCCAATAGTGGTTGCGTTGTAGGTAGTGTTGTGCCATCCTTGTGGACTGAAAGTAGGGTGAAAAGGATCCTTCACTAGGGTGGAATCGAAGGGTTTGGAGGCGAGAGGTAGGACTCTGTAGGAGAAGGCATGTGAATAATCCACCAAAGAGACTATGTGAGATGCATTCAAGGTGACATGTGCATTGAACCAATTGCCATGAGCGGTCTTGTAATCAATTTGGAAGGTTGGTAGGAGGTGAGTGGCATTTAAAAGAAGATGTGAACGG
>QZWU01000129.1:0-27905 GCA_004114255.1 Acaulopage tetraceros
ATGCCACTCAGCCAGAGGATGATAACAAGCATGATGAACTTTAAAATGTGTAATAAATCCAAGGCCTCATGGCCCATAGCAGTCACAAACTCATCTTTTTTTGCATGTTGCAGTTCATTTCCAATTGGATGGCCACCTCCATCCAAGACATTCTCATTAGCATTCTCAAATATGGTAAAATACCACAGCATATCGCCTTTATCATGGATGGCAATCGTCGTTTTGCACGTCAATCAGGCCTTCATCCAGAACTCGGTCATTTAAAAGGTTTTGACAAACTCCACCAAATCCTCGAACTCTGCCTCAAACTCCAAGTCAAAGCAGTCACCGTTTATGCATTCAGTATAGAAAACTTTAAACGGTCTCCCACTGAAGTACAACTCCTCATGAACCTAGCAAAGGAGAAATTATTGCTGTTATGTGAACAAGAGTAGACGCGTTCCATGTCTCCCCTTAACCTCCATTAGTGACCTTGTCCATCAATACGGTGTTCGCATCAACATTCTTGGTGACCTCTCACTCCTTCCACCTGATGTCAAGGCCATCATGGACCGTGTTACTGCCATGACAGCAACCAACACATCAGCCATTCTCAACATTTGTTTCCCTTATACTGCCCGTGATGAACTCTGTCAATCCATTTCTCATATTTGTCATCATGTCCAAGAGGGAACCCTTGAACCCCATGAAATCACTCCACAAACCATTGCAGATCATCTCTTTACCACCTCTTCACCCCCTTTGGATCTCCTTATCCGTACTTCAGGTGAAGCTCGTCTTTCAGACTTTTTACTTTGCCAAGTCTCTACACATTCGTGTCCCATTTACTTTACTGATACTCTGTGGCCAGATCTGCATCCAGCCCAATTATTACAGTTGCTCTTGACCTATCAAGTCACTAGATAATAAAAGTGAGCCATGTCCTCGTTTCCTTCATTGATTGGTGTGACAGTTCCGATGAGCACATGGCCCCCTTTTCCATAAAAAAATATTTTTTCTTCCTCCTTTCGCATAATCCAACCCCCCTCGTACTTTTTTTTATATAGTTCCTGCATAATCACCCACCTCCCCTTTAATCATGGAAGATGAACCAGGCGTCACCCCTGAACAAATGCAAACTGTCATTGCAACAGCAGTTGGCCTCAATTCCATTTCCCTCATTTGTACAATTGCAGTCTTGATTGTCTACGCTTTCCTCCGGTCTACACGTCCATCCCTCGTTAACCGTACATCCCTCAGATTAGCAGTGGCTACAGCAATAGCTGACCTCCTCTACAGTATAGCCCAAATCATCTCGGACGTTATCTCACAAGATGGTGCGTTATGTGCACTTTCTGTATGGTGGTACATTCAATTCACGCTCCTTTCCGTCTTTTTGATTGCTGCAGTAGCAGTCAATTTGCAGGTTGTCTTTTTACATGGTCGACATGATGCACGGTCACTTGAGAAATGGTACTACATCACCTCCATTGTCCTTGCTACTGCAATTTCAGGCGCTGGGTATTTTGGTGGACAGTATGGATGGAGTGAATTGGAACATAATTGTTGGTTTCATCAGGATGGTGAGTGGAGTGGAGTGTTGTGGCAATGGGGTACGATTCATGTTTGGTTGTTGCTTGTCATCCTGTACTGTTCAATTGTAATTGCGTTGGTATTGTTGAGAATCAATCGTGAAGCTGATAATTTGGATGTAGCGACTGCCATGAGCGTGGGTATGACTTCAATCACCAGTCCTCCTGCATCCCCCACATTGAATGCTACCAACAGTGCACTCATGGCCAACAATATGACCAAACACTTGCTCAAGAAGAGAAGACGCAAGAATCTCGCTCGTATCCTACGTAGGATTATCCTCTATCCTGCCATCCCAATCATTACACAAACTCCAAACTTGTTGGTCACGATGGAAGGCTATTTACTTGGATACAATTCCTATGGATTGGTCATGCTTTCGTTTATTGCTACCAGTATTCAAGGCATTTTGAATTGTGCAATCTTCTTTGTCGACCCTGCAGTCAAGAGTGGATTGGCAGATTACAGACAGGAACGTAGAGAACGACAACTCAAGATGGATGAATTGCCAATGATGGTAGTGACACATGCAGATAGGATTGAAAAGGCGCCACTTGTTATGCCACCCTCAAAAGTTCATCAAGGTTCTTATGCTAAAAAGTGGCGTAAAAAGATTGAAGGTGAACAAGAGATTGTGCCACCCAGTCCATCTGATACAGTGTTTGGTGCAGATCATAGTGCACAGGATTTCCTTGGTGTCAAGATTGAAACTGGAACATGGAAATTTGCTCAAGATGATGAAGAAGAGTGGTTTAAATTACTGTAAACAAAATATCCAGCAAGTTTTTTTTATGAATCGATTTGAGTACTGATTCTCGCATCATTCCATGACTTCCATTCACTCATCGGCATTGGATCAGCATCATTAGCCTCTCTCGTCTCATCTTCCGTCTCAACACTCATGTCATTGAACACCAATTCATTCGATGTTGGTAGGATAAACACACCTGCTTGTGCCATGATTCCTGCAATACAAACGGACATGTTGGCAATCAGATATCCAGTCTGTGATTCTATCGCTGCAAGCATGAATAAACATCCACTGATCAATGCTAAAAAGTAGGCAATGGAGGACAGGATGCCATTGGCAGTGAGTACTTGGAGGCGTCTGAGTGGTAAGTAGCCGATACGTTCATTGGACACTTGTTTGAGGAACTGAATGGATAAGACAACAAAAAAAGCACCACGGATCAACAGTAGGATGGGCACACCAACCATAAATCCAATAATGAACCAATCTTGTACCCTTGATAGTTGAGGAATGGCCATGCTAAGAATGAAGAATAATCCCATTACAGTTGAAAACAAGGCGACAAATAGTGCAAAGAATTTGAGCGTCAGATACTTTCTTCGACCAGTCACTGCATAAGCCACACGACACCACGTTATCTTGACCGTAGTAAGTGCATAGATGAACAATAACCATTTGAACATTGATATGGCTTGAATGTGAGGTCGATTCAACCGCTCTGAAAGTCCAGTCAATGAAATTGCAAAAAATAACAATGCTGCAAAATGCAATAAAACCTGTGGATCCCTTGACGTCAATAAATCCCTTGCTGCATTCCCCCAATTCTGATCATGATGGCTCACCTCCCGTTGAATCTTGAGCTGTATCCTCAATCTCCAAATAGCAATGAACAACATGATGAGATTAAGTGTAAATATGATCCAATGTACCGCTAAATAAGATGCAGAAGTGTACATGGTGTTCCATGGGCCCGGTTCACGTCTAACAATAACAGAAACAAATCCACGATCCCTGCATTCAACCAGAATGTGTTTACTTGCATCAGGTCCAATGGCTAATGCATCAAATGCACCAAATTTAGCAATGTAGGGACTTGCCGTATCTGCATAACTGTCCGATTGACCTGAAAAGACGGGCATCCATTGACGCATATCCAATCCAAGTTGCTTCAGGGATGGGACCAATACCAGTTCTATGCGGTCCACAACCATTTGTTGGTTATTGCAGCCGTTCACGCGTGCATCTTTCCGCCATTCTACCATGGGAAGCACTCGTGTATTCTTGACCCAAGTGTCTGTGCTAATATTGAGGGGTAGGGCGAGTATGGGGGTACATGAATGACCTGGTGAAAAGGTGATGGGAAGGATAATTGCAGGAAAGGCATCCTTTGCATATGAGAAGCGAGAATCCAATACGTTTGTAATTGGGAATGATGTGGTGGATGGAATGTTGTTCAGTGTTGGTGCATTGTTGTTAATGGTTAGTTCTGCAAGGATTGGATTAATTAAGTAGAAAAGCAAAATAATGAGGAGGTACATGGTTAGTGACCAACCACGTTCTAATTAAAACGGTGGGGAGGGGGGAGAGAGAGAGATGAGAGATGTGGGAGAAAAAAGAAGAGTTTGTGGTGGAGTGTGGTGGGTGGTGGAAATGCTATGTGGGGCCGCACACTTTCAGCATGAAACTTTATCTTGCCTTTTTAGGATTGGAAGGGGTTAGAGCACTTGGGTGCCTGTGTGTAAACAGGAAGTGAACGAGCAACATTGTTGGTGTGGTTCCATGCGAAAAAGCCGAAATCCGACTGCTTCCAGGTCACCCAGCACACTGTGCCACGCGGCCTTCTTCCTCCTCCATTTTTAAATGTATTAGAATTCCCTATTTATTCCACACAACAATGTCAACTGCCACGTGCGATTTACCCTGCGGATTAGCCATATCATTCAGCATTGTATTCTTTATTGGAATCGTCATTCTCGTATTCATAATCTGCCATCGGATTATCAGACATCGTGACCCTGATGTGGAATTACAAGTCTTTTCAGCAATATCAGGGCTACCTGCTTCACTGCTAGATGAAGATATAGCGTACACGAGCAGTGATCACTCTGGAAGGTTGGTGGTTACACGACGACCACTGCGACTGGACGGTATGGAGGATGACGCATGTCCTACACCAAGTAGTGGATTCACTGCAGTATCCTTGATGGCAGGAGTAGAGGTACCACTGGATGAAGAGGGATATTATGCTAGTGAAGAGCCAGAGACAGAGGAAGAAAGTGCAGTGGGACGTTCGTGGTCAGGTGCTGTACATGAGAATGTTGCAATACGGCCGAATGCTTGAGTTCTTTTGTGTATAAACAACAAACTGTGTAAAAAGTGGAGAGATGGCACAGACACCGGTACAATCTGCACCTGAATCTCATTTTTTGAATCAAAATGGACAATTGTCTGCATCCATCAGCCTGTGCCACCTGCAGAGAGTATTGCAAAACACACTCTGATGCAGATCAGATGGAATGGATTACACTGCATCTTGAATCCATAGGATATGGCCTTTTACCAGGAGAATCCTGTCAACTCGCATATACTGGATCAGCTGCTAATGTCATTACTTGCAATCAGGGTGTTTCCCACCCACACTTACATCGTCAAAGATCACTAGTATACCTCACTCATACTATCACCTGATGACCTTCACTAGCCAAATATGTCTCATCACACGCATACACCGCCTCCTTGTGCCTTTGTACTCTTGACCAATTATCGTTTCATCCACCACGTCAAGGGTGCCAAGACAATCGTACTTCCTCATACTACAATTGAACAAATCACCTTGACCTATGCTACTATCAAAGTGGACATGCGGTTCATGCCACACCATTACACTTTGTGTTTTGAAGAACCTGTTGCCAATGTAGCAGATTCGATACTTTTAGCACAATCCTCCTTCAACTTTTGGCAAAAGAAGGGCATGGATCATGAAGAATGTTGCAAATTTCATCAAACGTGGAAGCAATTGATTGAACCGTCAGAGGGGTTGACTGGTACATTTGCCTATGCATTTGTCAAGGCTCATGAACCTTCCTCCTGTATGGACGCGAATCGTCTCATGGCTCCCTTGAACTCTGGTACATTGGGATGGGGTCAAGGGTACACTTGTGAATCAGAATTCAAACGCATGCAATTCAATCCGCTCAAATGGTATGTGGATGATGCCAATCACGATTACAAACTTGCATCCACCTATCCAGCTAAAATAATCATGCCACTTCATGCCAAATTACCCATCAAGAGTAAAATGGTCACTCCTTTCCACTCCAGACTTGCACAATATCGTGCACGCTCACGCATGGCCACCGTCACCTTCAAACATCCCTCTAGTGGACTTGTATTGCTTCGTGCCTCTCAACCACTTGCAGGATTCCTTAGTAAACGCTCTAGTGAAGATGAATGGCTCATTCAACAATGTGTGTCCCTTTCTTCCTCAAAGAAACTGTGGATATTGGATGCAAGAAGTTATGCAGCTGCCTTTAGCAATGCTTATGTTGGTGGTGGGTATGAAGTCATCGAAGGCTATGGCAATGCTCAAATCGGATTCCTCAATCTTCCCAACATTCATACCGTCAAACGCATGTATGATGCTTGTATGGAGGAAGTGGTATTGCATCAGACCCAAGGCGATGCAATCAAAGCATGGAACAACATGACACGAGATGTACTATTTTCAGCATGTGGTGAACACGGAGTTGTTGCTAAAATGCTCATTGGGTCATCCAATGTACTTGTGCACTGTTCCGATGGTTGGGATCGTACTTCTCAACTGGTTGCCCTTGCTCAAGTGCTGATGGACCCCTTTTACCGCACCATTGATGGTTTGCGTGTCCTCATTGAGAAAGATTGGTTGCATTTTGGTCATCCATTCGCAGCAAGGTCAACTTCACCACTTGTGTCCACATCCATTCAACCAGTTGGGTCACCCATCTTCCTCCTCTTCCTCATGTGTCTCAATCACCTCATCAGCCTTGCTCCTGAATGCTACGAGTACAATTCTCCATTACTGTGGTGTATTGCAAAAGTGTCCATGGGTTATGGTGTATTTGGTGACTTTTTGTGTGATTCAGAAATGGATAGAGAGCGACATGGGATAAGAAACAACACCATGAGCATGTGGGCATGGATTCAGCAGCATCGACTGTGGTTCATTTCAAGTGAATTCAAACGATCCCATTGGAAAAAGCCCATGTCGCCCCTTTTGGATGTTCAAGGTCATGTGAACTTGTGGCATGAATTGTACCATCCACCACCCTCTTACAATGCTCTCTTGCGTGCCTTGATGCACCCATATCCTTCCTATCATCTTGCACGACCTCCCATGGATCATATCTCATTTGACATCACTTCATCCACATACAGATTAGCCCATGCACTAGTAAGACACAAGAGAACCCGACTGTTGCATCAAGTATTAACTAAATGGAAGGAACGTAGTGATTGGGATCAGGATATGCATGTGTCCTCAGTAGTCAGTATTGATTCTGAACCTGCATCTATTGTGAAAAGTGTCAGTATGGAAGATATTTCTCGTGGTTGGATTGACCTTTCGATTCAAGTTCAAGTGGAAGATGAACATCAAGTCCATGTGCAAAGGGAATTGGCAAAAGCTCTGGGTCCTGAACTCGTCATTTACCAATCTTGTTCACGTGAATTCTGTATATCCTATGATGAAGATACTTTTAGCCCCAAAGTTTTGTAAAATTAAATCAGTTGTTCATTAGTGAAAAGATGCACAGCTCTTGTCACACACACACACTATTTCTTTTGCTTCTTGCACTTTTTCTTTTCATCCTTGGCAGCTCTGGCACGTGCCTTTCTTTCCTTGCGGCGTCTGCGACGTTCACCTAATCCCTTTCTTCTTCTCCTACGTGGTTCTTCCGTATCAGCAGCAGTCACCACATACTCCTTTCCAGGAGGTCCATGATTAGGTGGATGAGCAGCAGGAGGTCCATGATCAGGGCCGCCACCACCTTCAGCAGGAGGAGGTCCATCCTCTTCCTTCTTTCCAGCAGCAGCAGCCTTGGCACCTCCACCCTTGCAAATCTTGGCACATTCCTCCTTACTAGGCACATTCTTGACCTTGCCTTCCTTATCACTCGCAAACACCTGAGTCCACCATGGCTTCCCATTCTTCTCAACAATGCTCACACCAATCATCTTGGACTTGGCACACATGATGTTCTTTTTATGTCCAGGCGATTTCATCCATGCATCCATAACAAAATCCTCAGGTGTCTTGTCACCCTTATGTTCCTTGTACCCATTACCTACATTTTCAGCAACAGTGGTCCATGGATACTTTGACTTGTCAACACGATCACCAACAGTTTTGTACCCGGCCTTATCTTGATCATGAGTCATTTTGCTCTTTTCTGCCATGTAATCAGATTGCAATTTGGC
The DNA here is from genome assembly GCA_004114255.1 of Acaulopage tetraceros. Taxonomy (NCBI): domain Eukaryota; kingdom Fungi; phylum Zoopagomycota; class Zoopagomycetes; order Zoopagales; family Zoopagaceae; genus Acaulopage; species Acaulopage tetraceros. The sequence continues at coordinate 7,778 of QZWU01000129.1, forward strand.
AGCTGCAGTGAGACGTTCAGAGAGACCGAGGGGAGCAAGACCTGCTTTGGCACGTTCAACATTGACTAGACAGACGATCTTTTTGGCAGAATAATCGTAGGCATTTGTTGTGGTGATTAGAGCAATGAGGGGGATGAGAGCAAAGAGCTGCATTATGAAGGGGGATTAGGAAGAAAAGATTGCAATTAAACAAGCAAATTAGAAAATTAGAAAAAAAGATGAAATGAGGAAGGATGTAACGATGTCTGAGGGGAGGTATGTTCAAATTGATTGTGGTGATATTGGCTGGAGTGGTGATGGCAGGACACCAGCGTCAGATTAGACTAGAGGAATCCACTAGAATGACAGTGGAATCCATTTATGCAGTCGATAGTGATCAGTCCATCCTCACTGCTCAGACACCACCACAATCCCTTGATACTTTTGAATCAAGATTCATCACATCACCACCAAGCTCAATCACTGCCTTTCCAGATATCAACCACCGCCAAACCATCCTGGAATTCGGTCGCATGGCTCTCTACTCTTACAGACATCCCAATACCCGCCTTGAATGGAAAGACCTTGACAACTGGAACAAAGCACAAACATCCTCTCACCCCCTCACTCTTAACTTCCCTTAGAACATTTCATTTGGTTGGTCAAAAGACGGTTTACGTGCCCATCTCTTCTCATCACCATCCAAATCCACCATTGTTATCGCATTCAAAGGTACATCCCTCCCATTTGCACGAGAAGGCAATGATACACTTCCAACATCTCGCCGTGACAAGGAAAATGACAATATGATGTTTTCATGTTGTTGTGGTGGTGCATTCACAGCCCCAAAATGCACTTGCAACAAGAATACCCTCACAAGAAATGTATGTGATAGGAAATGTTATAATGATAGCGCCGATTTTGAAGATTCTTATTTCAAGTCGGCACTCAAAATAGTTGCACATGTACGTGAACGCTTCCCATCCTCCCAGATGTATATAACTGGACATTCATTGGGAGCTGCACTTGGTGCATTGGTTATCGCATCAACGCCAAACACATCAGGAATCGTGTTTGAATCTCCTGGTGATGTGAATTTTGCAAAGAGGTTAGGAGTGAGGACGGAGGATGTACCTGTATGGCATGTAGGACATACTGCTGATCCATTGTTTATGGGAACGTGTAATGGGGTTGGGAGTACGTGTGGATGGTTTGGGTACGATATTCAGACAAAGTGTCATTTGGGACAACAATGTATATTTGATACGATTGATGGGTTGGGATGGTTACCTCATGTACGGTATCATAGGCAGATTCAAGTGGTAAGGGATGTGTTGGAACCATGGGTGAGGGAGGGTGATGGGTGGCCAGTCAAAGTTAAGTGTGGAAAAGTTGAAGTGGATTGTTTAGATTGTGGACATTGGAATTACGAATAGGATTTATTCCAATTGCATGGAACTAGTTGGTTGAATGAGACCAAGATAATCCATTAGATAAATGTTTTCATCAGACATTTTAGCAAGTGAGGATTGGACTTGAGTGACTTGTTTACGAAGGTTACGGAGTGCAGATTGGACATTGGAGCCATAATCCACCTGAGCATGACGGATGGCGTCAGCATGAATGAACAAGAGTTGCATGGCCCATAAAAGACAGAATTCAAGGCGACCACTCTTTTCCATTTGAAGGGTAATGAGACGAATGAGACGTTCAAGGAGTTTGATGGGGATGGAACGAACATTGAATGCAATGTCGGTGGATGGGACTGCATGAAAACACTTTGCAGAAAGGTACTGGTCATCCAAACGTAATGACATGGCAAGGGCTTGACTAAAGTTGGATTGGTTGAGGGCATTTTGCACGTTTTTAGGTGTGAGTTCCATATCGAGTTCAAATGGATCGAATTGGGAGAATAGTTCGCTGTCGAGAGAGTACATGAGAAGACCTTCTGTTGCTGCTGCTGCCCATGAACGACCTGTAGGGGCAAAGCGTACACAACTGGCTTGAACGTGTGGGCGGATGGTACGAAGGGCAAGGTCACCACTCTTGACGCCTGGAATGCGTTTACGACGTTTATCTTGTTCTTCTTCAGAATCAGAGGTATCACTGGCATCAATGAGCTGTACTGGACCTGCTTCAGTTAAGAGACGGCTGTTGAGCATTTCTTGGACGCCGTCATAGGAAAGGTTACGGGATACTTGGAACTTTTTAACGAGTACACGATTTTCCACATCATACATGCAGATCCACTTGCTATTACCACATGCAAGGATACAACTACCATCAGAAGAGTAAGTGAGACTGGTGAAATGAGCAGTTTTACCAGATGTTTTGGCAGAGATGCGTTCACCAACCTTCCTACCTCCACTCAAATCAGCACGGCCTTCAATGATTCCCAATTGATTTCCACTAGCTGCTTCCCAAAAAACAATCTCACCATTGGCCGTGGCTACTGCAATGTGCTTACCATCAGGTCGATAAGTGAGTGAAATGACTTCTGAAGTGTGTTTCAATGCTTCACTGGTTCGGCCACGAGCAAATAAATCCCATGTACGAACCGTGTAATCCCATGAACCAGAGGCAAGAAGAGAACCATCAGGACTGAATGCAAGTGCTGAAATGGGTGCTTCATGGCCTGCAAGTACGTCAAGAGGCTTGCCAGTTTGCATGGACCATACAAAGATTTCAAAGTTATCACGCGAACCTGCACATACAACTTCACCACTTGGATCTACTGCAAGAGAGGAGAATTGATTGGGTTCAGGGGAGAGGAAGGTACGAAAGTTGCGATAACGAACGAGGTCAAAGGCACGAACAGTTCCATCCAAGGAGGCAGAGAGGACAACCTGACTGTTTTTGGTGAATTCAACAGCAGTGACGGATCCAGTATGTTCTGCAAATGTGACAAAACAGAATCCTGAACGCGTATTCCACAACTTGACTTTACCATCTTCACCACCCGTTACAATGAATTGAGCATCATGGGAATAAGCAAGGCTGTTGAGACTGTTGTAGTGACCTTGTTGTTTGAGGATAAAGGATTCAGATTGCCATTCCCATACTACCAATTGACCCAATTTACTTGAGCCTAGAGCAAGCCATTCACCAGTTGCATTCATGGTGACCGTGTTGATGGTGTGCTGAGAGACACTTAGAGTGTGGATGTTTGAGAATTCAGGCAATTCCCATAATCCAAAGATGCCAGAATCAAATCCAACCAACAACAAGTTTGTCTTTTGATAAAAGTAAACAGAGGACACGTGCGTATTGGTCATGTTGAAATAGTGACGATGTATAACAGTCCATCTCGTGACTCCATCATCACATTCTTGCCATTTCCATTCAAGCAAGGCACCATCACGACTAATCGTGTAAACAGACTTGCCATCCAATGAGAAAAAGGCAGATACAATCACATCTCTGTGACCACTGAGACTGAACCGCTGATTATTGTCCTTTTCAATGCACTGTAATCGACACGACATATCCCTTGACCCAGATACAAAGTATTTGCTGTCCATTGACCAATTGATGCACGTCACATCATCAAAATGTCCAGTAAATTTCTTGGCTAGTACAAATGGTGCGAATTCACGATTCATTCCAGGTGCATGCCATAAATGAACTTGTTGACCTTGCGTAACTGCAAAATACTTGCCATCAGGACTAAATTTGATATCATGAACATTTTGTTTGAACTTTAGTACGTGTAGGAGGACGCGTTTGGGCAGGTTGATGAGGAAAGCGCGACAACTCTTGTCAACTGCGATGAGGATGGTTCCATTGGGTGAAAGTGCAATCACGTCAATGTTTTCCTTGGTTTCAATAGGTAAGGTGAAGGACTTGTTGCTAAACGCGTGTTAAAAGTGAGAGTGGGAGTGTACGATTCGAGATCAAAGACAGAGATGCGGTTACCAACAGGGCTGATGATGGAGGATCCATCTGGAGTGAAGACGAGGTTACCGTGGCAATAGACTGTACCACAGAGATTGGAAAACTAAACGCGTCAAAAAGGGGACGAGATGGGGGGAATATTACTTGAAAATTAATCTTCATGAAAAACGAAATGGATCTGCAGTCCGTGCTTGCAAGTGACGATTGGAACCAGTACATTCAGGCAGGATCAATAGCAGGAGAAAGGTTGAAGGAGATGCATGAGGGGTGGGAAGAGATGACGAGCGTTTCTATTGCACAATTACAGGAATTGTCCAAATTAGCAGAATCGTACGCGTTTATTGGTCTGTATGCGCTGTTTAATGTCAAGAATGGCCATCCACAACGTTATCCAAAACTCATTGTACCCCTTGATGCCGATATATGCGCACTCTATCAAGACATGTTGAGACCTGCATTGGATATTGTGAATGAAGGACGTGCTTCAATGGTGACACATGTACTATTGGATAAGCATTTAGATGTACTTATTCAGACAATTGGAGAGATGGAGAGGTCAGGTAAAAGTGGGAATGTGCTGGACAGTCTATTGGAAAGTGTAGATCCAAACACAGCCTATTCCACCTTGTTTCTCCTATTGACACGTCAAGGCAGTGATGTGGCGTATCCAGCATGGTTGAAGGAACTGTGTACGTCTCAGATATCCAGATTAATTCTGTTGCCTGGTGGGGTGAGAAGCATGTTGGTATTTGCTACGACACACAGTACAGAAATCAATTCAACTCAATTGAATCGCCTATTGCTAACTGTTCCTAAACAAGCTAGCAGTAATGTGGGGTACATGACACATGTATCAACTGAACTCGTTGAATTACTGAAGCAAAACCATGAAGCAGATACGATCAAGTGCGCCATGGAATTGGTTCACGATTTCCACCATCGTAAACCAAAACTGTTCAACCATACCTTTATTCAAATGCTGTTGAAGGATCTTGAAGGACGTTTGGGTGTGGTAGAAAGGATGCAGGAATCCCTTGCACCTTCCAGTTCTGTTGCTGAAGTCATCTTTCATACTTTGGTGCCACCACTCTTTCAACTGTGCTCATCCGTACAACTGACTCGAATGGATCTTTTTAAACAACTACAGTCCTTGCTCACGCGTATTCTCAACTCTAGTAATGAAATCATGGTAGCACAACTCATCAAATCCATCTGCACTTCCTCGGATGACCTGGTTGACACTGACCTTCTACTTGGCCTCCTTCCTTCAAATGATCACGAAAAATTGCAGTTCTTATTCTTGGACCTCCTCAAACTCTACTACAACAAAAAGGGCACCCTTGCACTCCTCACCATCCTGTTGGCCATGATGGATACGTGGCAATCCATCTTATTCACCAATGCATCACAATTGATTGAATTTGCTGCATTTACCTTTCCAACTCTACGTGTATCCAATCCACCGTCACTACTTGTACAACTCACCACCATCACGCAACCACAGGAATCCAGCGAAGATATGGTCTTGTTGTCCTCCATCATTCAAGCAGCCTTGACACAGGCCACTGCTATCACACCAACTGATCAAACTCATCTCAACACCATTGTTCAATGCATTCAAACCATGAGTAAGGATGCTAGCCAAGAGACTCGTCATCTCCTCACTTCGCTTGCACAATTCATTCAAGACGCCACATCCAACGAACCACTTGAACCAGAAGATCATTCCTTTTCAGCAGCACTTGAAGAATTACCCTCCTTTAACCCTCCTCACATTCGTGTGCATGGCATGTTTCTCATCAAGGACATGATGGACACTCTCACTTCACCCCAGCTTAACCAAGTCACTCCACTCCTACTCGAAGCCTTACATGATCCAGAAAGTTATGTCCACCTCAATGCCATCAAAACATTCGCGCATCTCATCACACTCACCAACCTCCAACCACTCACTCATCTCACTCAACTCTACTCTGACCCCATTCAACCATTAGATAGTCGATTGCATGCAGGTCAAGTCCTGTCAACCATCTTTCAACTTCATCCACAAGCACTGAGTATCTATGCACCACCAGTCCTCCCAACACTCCTCACCATCCTCGAAACAACTCAACATGTCCAAATGGTCCATTCCTCCCTCTCCATCCTTTCACTAGTGGGTGAGCACGGCGCACACGTTCTCATCCCTCATCTCATTGATCTCATCACATGGATCATTCATGCAATTCAGTTCAATCTACATGCAGAAATCAGACGTGCATCACTCTTGCTTTATTTGACACTAGCTCACTCACTAGAACTAGTCAGCCTACCCAACCATCTTAAAGCACAACTCGTCCATACACTTGCCCATGCTTGTGAATCTGATGCAGATGATTTGGTTCGTGGTCATGCAGAAACAGCTCAACGTGTAACAGCGTCATTTATTCCATTGGATATAATCGATACTCAACCTCTCAACTTTTAATGTACTTGCCAACCTTTCCACTATCTCTGCCCTTTACACTTGTTCCAAACCAAGTTGTCGTACTCGCTAACCTTCCTTCTTCACTTTGTGCTCGTTCAATATGCCTCTTTTTCCTCTCTTGTCGCCCCTCATATTCTTCAAATGGATCCACCACTACATCCACTCTAATGATCTTGATATCTTGTAATGGTCGTTCATTCCCATCAACTGCTATTCCTTCCAATTGATCCAACACCTCGATTCCCTTGCTCACTTTTCCAAACACTGTATGCTTTCTATTCAAGTGTTTTGATTCCTTGTAAGTGATAAAAAACTGACTTGTGTTTGTATGTGGACCTTTGTTGGCCATGGACAGAATTCCACGACCATCATGTAGGAGATTTTGTTTGAATTCATCTGCGAATTCACCTTTCCATGCAGAGTCTCCTCCCTTACCCGTGCCTGTAGGATCACCACCTTGGATGATGAAACCAGGTACATTGCGGTGAAAGAGTGTGTTGTTGTAATACCCTGATTTGGATAATAGTAAAAAGTTGTGACATGTTTTTGGACAGAGTTTGGCGTAGAGATCAATGGTCATGTCTCCATAATTTGTACACAGGATCACTTGTGCATTTGATTTGATGGATTGGTACATGGCAAGGTTGAGATCTGCCTGTGGTGCTGGAATCGTATCAAATGCAGTCGATGTAAGTGATCCTGTTGCCACGGCAGTTTGTGTACTGGTGGCAGGACTCTTGACTCGCTTGAGGTGATGAAAGGTTTCTACATTTCTACTGTTCAGATTGTGAGGATCTTGAATGGTAACGATATCCTTGCGTGTAAATGGTGTATCATCTACTAAATCCCTCCAATACTTGGCCTTGATGTTGAATTGTTCCACTGCTTCATAGGCAAATACATGTCCTGTCACCTTGTTCGCTACAATATGAGTATTGTCGTTGAATACGCGTAATGAAACGGGGCATTGGAACTCGTCGTTTGCATTCTTACTGAAATGGACTTGAAAGAGGTCAGACTCATTCAATTGTCCTCCTGTGACTGGATGCACGTTCCCATTCTTCTTGAGAAAAGGTAGAATCACACTCTTTTCAAACAGGATGCCTTGATCTGTACATAGTGGCTCTTTAAAGGGTTGCAGTGAAAGTGCACAACAGTTGAACGGTAATCGTTTGAAACGTTGTGTACTCTTTTTGCCTGATAATCCACCAAATGATGTGCCACCATACTCATTGGACCACTCACTACGCGTAATATACAATTTATCTAGTCCAAGGTTAATCAGATCCACCCCAGGAATTTGCCTTTTCGTTTTTGTGCCATCAAAAAAAAAGATGTTGACATCCATCTCATCTCGCCTTTTGACGCGTCCATTTACACGTCAGGCGTCCACCAACCTCTACCAAAAATTAAATCAAGAATATCTGGATGAACTGGATCCCTCCAATGAGAAAAGATGGCTTTTATCGCGTCAAAATCCTCAAAGGATCAAAGCTGGAGATCATGTCATGGTCACTTCTCAACGCTTATTAGCCAACCAGGATGCCAAAATGCCCACAGGAACACAGTCTTTTACTGGTGTATGCATTGCAATTAGGAGAAAGGGGTTGGATAGCAGCATTTTATTGAGGAATATGGTGCTTAAATTGGGAATGGAAGTTAGGTTTAGCGTGTACTCTCCATTAGTCAAGAAGATTGAAGTGGTAAAAAGGGGTGAAGGATTCAGGAGGGCAAAGCTGTACTATTTAAGGGAAAATCCAGGCAAGGTCTTTGCCAATGTAGGAAGACGCTCCTCCTAGTAAAAATCTTTAATCTCAAACATGTCTGATGAAAATTGTCCACTTTGCCCAGATGTCCAGATCATACCACTGTTCAAATGGATCTGTTGTTCTCATTGTGAGACATGGTACCATACAAACTGCATGTCCATTCCTGATGCAGAAGCTGATCGATTTGATATGTGGTATTGTCGCGATTGTAACCCTGATTATGGCCCACCCACTTACAAGGCAGATGCACGCCAACCCAAGCGCACCAATCACTACACAGACTACCTCTCCATTGAAGATTTACACAAAATCCCATCGAATCGAATTGAGCTGCTTGCAACCTTTCCCTTTGTACTTGACAACTTTCCACGCGTCAATGGTCAAGACTTGACTGTCGATTTCCTCGAATCCAATGGATTTAATCAGCCCATCATCATTCCTGATCCACAAGGCTTGGGTATGAAGATGCCAGACCCTTCCACCACCATCCATGATCTTATGAATTTGATTGGTAAGGATCATCCAGTCGAAGTCATGCAAGTCGACACTCAAGGCTCGCTTGAGGGGTGGACCATGGAAAAATGGGCAACATACTATGCAAATCCAAACAAGGATCAAGTCCTCAACGTCATTAGCCTCGAAATCTCCAATACTCCACTTGGCCAATCCATTCAACGTCCTGAAATCGTACGACAGTTGGATTGGGTACAGACAACATGGCCACACGATCTCTATGCCAAAGGTGATTACCCACACGTTCAACTCTACTGCCTAATGAGTGTCGCCAACTGTTACACTGACTTTCATATTGACTTTGCAGGAACGTCCGTCTTTTACCATATCATCAAAGGCTCCAAAACATTCTACTTTATCAAGCCAACAGCTCACAATATCAAATTGTATGAACAATGGCTTCAAGATGCGGATCAAGCCAAAGTATTCTTTGCAGAAAAGGTCCAGGAGTGCATCAAAGTTGAATTAACAGCAGGCAACACCATGCTCATTCCTACTGGTTGGATCCATGCAGTCTACACACCAACAGATTCACTTGTTATTGGTGGAAATTTCTTGCATGGGTTGAATATGAGTGGACAATTACAAGTCAATGAAATTGAAGATAGGACTCAAGTGGATCAACGCTACAGGTTTCCACAGTACGATAAGATGATGTGGTACGTTACTAGTCATTACAGGGATTTATTGCAGGATCCAGGAGTTGTGTTGAGTGAGAGGCAAGTGAAGGGATTAAGGGATTTGGTAGTTTACATGAACAGCCAACTCAAAAAGTGGCCATCTACAATTCCACCTGGATTTGAAAGTCGTGTTCCACATGTAGCTGAACTCATGGTTGCATTGTTTCAAAGGGCACAAGTGGGAGAAACAAGTCCACCTTCATCTGTACCATCACCGCAATACAATCAAGACTATATGGTTCAAATTCCTTTGCATTTGGTACATCGTGTATTGCAGGCAGATGAAGAAGATGTGGAGTTTAGACCTTTTGGGGTGATTGAAGAAGAGGTGGAAGTACTCGTACACGATGATGTGGAGTCACCTCCAACGCTGTCTACACAGGATTCGTTTACTTCGTACGTGACTGAAGTTGGTGGTAAAAAGAGAAAGGACAAGCCTGTTGATGTGGTGAGTCAGAGTAAGAAAAAGAAGAAGAGCAAGTTTGACAAGATGTTGTATGCAAGTGTAAAACGATAAATCCTCTCATTGTATTCACAATTTACCCAAGCTATCGGTGACTGCACATGGTGCTCGAGTTAATGGGAGGTTGGATTTAAATGCAATGGGATCTGTAATGAGCACATTTTTGGCAAGGATAGGGTGATGGCCAGTGGACGTTTGTTTCAATTGAGCATCAATGGAGAGTTGGAGTTGCGTCGATTCTTCCTCGGAGCATCCACCTGCCACCTTTTTAACAAGTTCATCCAAAGTGACTCCCTTTGACATGGCATCAAAGACATCTTGGTGGTCAATGGAGAGACCGTGAGCAATAAGACTGTTGTGAATATTGGTGGATTGGTCAGCTGGATGAGGTGATGACACTTGAGAACAAATGTGAACAGAGAGTTTTCTGAGAAGGGGAGATTGGGGATGAATGGCACTGGCGTAGAATTCCATCAATTCCTCCTTGGTGATGGATTTGAGCTGCTCTACATCTTCTTCATTACGGATGAAATCATAATATCCAGAATGAATGTGTGACCACAATCGATTGGATTCATTGAACAAATTCTTGTCCTTTTCAAGTTTGGTGAAAATGACGGCACTCACTTGTGCTTGGAATTCCTGAGGAGTCATGTTGGTAATGAGATCGCCTAGTTGGAGGAGGAAGGATTCAACGCGTTGTTCAAGGTAACAGGAATCACGTTCACTTTGAACAAGGACGCGGAAACCTGAACGCGTTCCCAATTTACGAGATCCACTGAATACGATGTAACCCAATTGTTCTTTGGTGCGGAGTTGGTCAAAGCATGGTTCACGAGCAATTTGAGCAACAAGGGAGAGGAGAGCGCGTTTGCGCTTATCAGTAACGTTGGAGATATCAACAAAGTATTCAAGTGAAGAGTTGACGTTGGAGGGATCAGGAACAGTGTGTTGGTAGACATGACGGCTGTTTTCTGGAAGGAGGATGAAACGAGCACCAATGCGTTCAGATGGGAGGAGTGGACGAGTATTGAAGGTGGAAGAGAGGATGGACGTGAGGTCAATGGCACCCTTTGCAGTAATATTACCATGGATCAAGGCTTCAATGTGCATTTGAGTAAACATGAGAGTGGAAAAGGAATTGACTTCATCAACAGTGACATCGAGCAATGCATTCAACTTTTCATGAGTGGTCCACAACTTTTCCTGAGTGAGGTAGGTGGTGTAGTAGAGTGCATGTTGATAGGGTTGTTCCAAATCAAAGTTGCGATAATCACGAATCAACTTTTCCTTGATGAGGTCAAATCGAGTTGGATCAGCAGTGAATTCCCGCATCTTGGAGGCAATTTTGGACAAAAGGACACCAAGTTTGTCATTGTAGCCTTGGAGATTGAGCATCAAACCTTCCCAAGTGGCGTCCAATTGATAAGCAAGCCCAGCCAAGTCTGCATCGTAACTGTACTCATTTAAAGCATCTTTGATTAATTTGGTGTACAACTTGCTCAATGCTGCAAAACGAGGAGAGGCATAGGTGATGGGTGAACGAAGGAGGAAGGTAGCTTGCATCTTTGGGACGAGGAACTGGTCATCCAACTTGTGCCATAAGCGAACGCGTTCTGTATCCATGACTAATTCAGGTTTCTTGAGGGGTTCTTGAGCTTGTTTTCCGTGAATTTCAAAGTTGCTTGGAATAAAGGCATTTGGGTGGGGAAGAGCGAGGTTGGCATCTTGATCTGCACCATTTGCAATTTTAAAGACGGCTTCCTTCAAGGATGAAGTGATGGGTTGCACACTGTACTCTGTACCATACCATTCTTCCTTTTGCATACCTTGAGCAGGGAAACTTTGACTGGTTAGCGTGATCCAAAAGTTGTTGGCATCCAAATGGTCCACTGCTTCTTGTACCATGGTTTGATCGAGTTCCCGTACTAAATGATAACCAGATACAATCCATTCTGGTGGATAATCATAGTGCATATTACCTACTGCATGGGAAACGTGTTCAGAAGGCTGTGTCTTTTCAGCAAACTTGAAATTGAGTTCCAAAAAGTCCTTGACTTCCTGAAGGATTCGGTTATGGATACCAGTACGCAAGAGTTGAATGTAGCGAAAGACGTCTTGAACCACTTGTTCGTACTGCACCAGACCCTCTTCTGTCAAATCCACATGAACCTTGAAGAATTCAAATCCAGTAGCACCACCACCTGAACCCGCAGATAAGTTATTGGCCCAACCTTTGTTCTTGAGCAAGGATAAGAGTGATCCAGGACCTTCATGACCAATCAAGTGAGAAAGAAACTTTTCAGGCTTCACTTTGAACTCCTTTCTATAGTCAGGGAATGGCCACATGACCTCCAATGTTCTCTTTTCCTTGACTGGTCGTACACGAACTTCCCTCAAAAAGTGTGTTTCGTTATGAGGATGTCCTTGAGCCACAGGTGCTTCTGCATCCTTGTTGGGTACAGCAGAGAACATGTCCACCGCCCATTTGGTCAACACGTCCAATGGTTCCTTACCCAACACTGCCAACTTCATCAAATTCGCAGAATAATACTTGGAGTGGAAACTCAACAATTCCTTTCTCACATCCACACCATCCCGCAATGGCCATTCCTTCAAAGTCTGAATATTACCTGTGGAGAACTTGTTGTAAGGATGCTTGGGGTCAGAGAGAGCCTTTTCCAACTGATACAATCTCCACGAATCATTTTGCAAATTCTTTTTGTTTTCTGAATCCACAGCAAGTAATTCACGCTCAGTACAACTATTATCAAACTTTGGGGCAATAAAGAACTGTGCAAATCGATCCAAAGCACCTTCCAATGCATCATGAGACACTTCAAAGTAATAATTGGTGTTTTCAAGAGCAGTATATGCGTTGGAATAACCTCCATGTTCAGCCAAATAGACACTGTACGCGTTCTCTTGAGGATACTTGTCCGTACCAAGGAAGACCATGTGCTCACAGAAATGAGCAAGGCCTTGAACGTGAGGAGGGTCAAAGAGTGAACCAACGCGTACATCAAGGGCAGCTGCTGATTTATCCGTGTTTGGATCAGAAACAATGAGGGCTTCAAGGGAATTGTCCAACTTGATGAGACGGTAATGACGGTCATCAGTAGCACTCTTTTCAATAGCATCAAACTGTGTGTAGGTTGAGGTTGGAGTAGGGCGAGTTAATCCTGCACGAAACATGGTGAGTGAAGTGTGAAATGAACGACGGGATCTAGAGGGGGGGATTAGGAGAGGGGAGAAGGGAGGGAGGGGGATCTTGCAAGATTGATGTTGCTGATGAAAGTGATAAAGATTTACGAAATGCTGAAAGCATACACGGCTGATATCAGCAAAAGTGGAAGGATGACGCGGCAGCAGTCACGATGGACTTGCTCATACCTACAAAGCACTCTGCCTGAACTCTCTCTCTCTCTCTCTCTTGTGTCATCCCAGCCCTCCTGTCCTGTGCTTATCGTACCATCCTGTGCCAACATTCTCCCCGTTGACAGTCACAAACTCTTATCTCTTTTTTCTCATGGCACTTTCCTATCGCGAAGATCTTCACACAGGCATCTCCTGGGTGTCCAACATGGACGTTGATATCACCCCTTCACACATTCGCAAGTCCTCCATCATTTGTACCATTGGTCCAAAGACCAATTCTATCGATATGATCAAAAAGCTCCATCGCGCTGGCATGAACATTGTACGCCTCAACTTTTCCCATGGTTCCTATGAGGTATATCTCTCTTCTACCTTCTTTCTCATCTCTTCTAGTACCATGCATCCGTTATTGCAAATGTAAAGGCAGCTCAAGCAGGAATCCTCCATCACCGTCTCCTCGCTATCGCATTGGACACTAAAGGCCCTGAAATCCGTACAGGAGTCATGGAAAATGACACTGAGATTCCTATTGATGCAGGCCATGAAATGGATTTTGTTGTTGACGCATCCTACACCAACCAATGCAACGCAACTCAAATGTTTATTGATTATCCAAACCTGGTCAAAGTAATTGAAGTTGGCAAACACATTTATGTAGATGACGGTATTTTAACCTTTGAAGTCCTTCAAGTACATGAGGACCGTGTCCGTGTCAAGGCGTTGAATGCAGGTCGTTTGTGTTCACGTAAAGGAGTGAATCTTCCAGGCACTGACGTGGATCTTCCTGCACTCTCTGAAAAGGACAAACATGATCTCAAGTTTGGTGTGGAACAAGGCGTCGATATGATCTTTGCATCCTTTATTCGTACAGCCGATGATATCAAGGAAATCAGAGAGGTGTTGGGTGAAGCAGGTCAACATATCAAAATCATTGCAAAGATTGAGAATTATCAGGGTGTCAGGAACTTTAAGGAGATTCTTGCAGAGACGGATGGTGTCATGGTTGCACGTGGTGATTTGGGTATTGAAATCCCTTGTTCTCGTGTGTTTATTGCTCAAAAGTCCATGATTGCTCAGTGTAACATTGTGGGCAAACCTGTGATTTGTGCAACTCAAATGTTGGAATCCATGACCACGAACCCAAGGCCAACGCGTGCAGAAGTCAGTGATGTGGCTAATGCTATTTTGGATGGTGCTGATTGTGTCATGTTGTCTGGTGAGACTGCCAAAGGTGAATATCCAACAGAAGCAGTGGAAATGATGCATCATGTGTGTTTGCTGGCTGAATCTGTCATTCATTATCCTCCGCTCTTTCACGATATCCGTGTACTCACCAACAAGCCAACGTACAATACAGAGACAGTTGCATGTGCCTCTGTAAGCGCTGCTTTGGAACATAATGCAGCTGCGATTATTGTACTTACCACCAGTGGTAATTCAGCAAGGTACATTGCAAAGTATCGTCCTCGTGTACCTATCCTTACAGTCACTCGGTCTGCTCATGTGGCACGGTCTGCTCATCTTTACCGTGGTTGCTATCCCTTCTTGTATGACCATGAGCGCATTACACCTTGGCAAGAGGATGTAGAGAATCGTATTCGATATGCTGTGGAGCATGGTGCTCGTCATGGATTGTTGAAGAAGGGCGATGCTGTGATTGTGGTGCAAGGATGGAAGGGAGGATCTGGTCATACCAACACGATGCGTGTCATCAACACTGTCTAGGTTAAAAAAGAGTGACGAGTTTATAACAAGGTTAATGTGCTCCAATCCGTCTTGTTTGGGGGTTTTTGTTGAGGTGGAGCTGGTTTCTTTTCTTCCATGGTTTTGTTGGGAGCATCCATTGGTGTGATCCTTGGTGAAGAATCACCCAATGTGATCACTGAAAACTTGCGAGGATCTCTTCCTGGTGGTGGAGGTGTCAATCCAAGGAAGAATTGACTAGGAGGTGGAGGTAAAGTCGATGGTCTACTGGACAATGAAATCACTTGAGAGGTAGGCCTGGCACCACCACCACCGCCTTCAAGACGAGCTGTAGCAGAAGTTGGTTGCTGCCACGTTGGTGAAGGCAACACCACCACAGAATTCTTTTGTCTTTGAGGAATAATTTCCATATCAGGACTAAACACTTCTTCATGACCAGCTGCCTTGGAAAGGTCCTTTTGAGAGAGCATCAAGTGCTTTACAAACCACCTAGCAACTCGCTTTGACTTTGGTACCATCGTTTTACCATGTCCACGCATTTCTACAATTTCTTGTGTACCATCAATGTACCATTCTGACAAATCTTCCTTCATTTCCTTGTATACATTCCTCACATTTGCATCCAAGCAAAATGCAATCAAAAGGAAAAAGCCTTGAGAAGCAACCATACACTCTGAAATGAACTTGATCAAATCAGATGGCTTGCCAGTTTCATTCACCACAGCATTCACATCAGCAACCAATGTCCACAAATGCACCACAAAAGGCAAGAGCAACAGTGGTAAAATGCGTGCTACAGATGTACTGATTTGGTCACGATAAACTGCAGATTCACGCCGAATGACATGTGTTGGCTCTTGAATCGTTCCAGGTGTAGCAGACAGCCGTTTTTGATTCTCCACATCAAGAGCATGAGCAATATCCGCATCTTCCTTGGCTTTGGATGCACGCATACGTCTAAACAACACCACACCAATGATCATCAAAACACATGCACAATAAATCAACACCAACAAGAGCCATGCATCATAAGACAACAACATCCACGTGCCCTCAGAAGTATTGGCATCCCGTGCATGCAGTCCACATACCCAATTCCCTTGTAATGTTGTATAACCACCACCAAACCACGAAATGGTCGAAATACTCGTGGCCAAAAGTGCACTAATCACCACATACCACTTTTCCAATCGACTAGTGTTACGTTTAGCATGCAAGTACACCAACTGAAGGTTCAAGGCAATACAAGTGATTAAAAAGAGGGAAAAGAGGGCCAAAGTAAAGGTTGCCAAGGTAGATGCTCCACATACTACCAAGGGAACTGGGTTAAAGGTGATGATTAATGCGTTGCTGTAAAAGATGGAGATAAAGGCCAAGGCTGCTACAAGTCGAAGGGAAACTCGGTCTAAGAGTGCTGGGTAATGAGATCGGAATGTAAAGTAGATTGCGAGGAGGAGGAGGGAGGAGAAGAGAGAGAAGCCTGCAATGACGGTTGGGAGGAACATTTTTCTTGTATGGAGGGGGTGGTACAGCCACGCGCCTTGTTGATTGAAGGAGGAAGAAGAGGTGGGTGATCACAGATCGGCAAAAGATGAAGAAAAATCTTTTTGATGATGGCCACGCGCGCTGGATGATTGTGAGAGCAGCTGAGCAGTCGAATGATATGGTGAGAGGGAGGAGGCTGGATGGTTTGAGCACACGTCATTAGAGTTACGCAGGACAAGCTCAATCTGAAGCTCGCTTTCGCATCACCAAATCTTTTTTTACCCTCTTATGGCAACTTCATACCGCGTACAAGAGCCCTTTGGTGTAGTGGATGCGCCACAAAGAACAAAGGAGGAAGACCGTGAACACAAATTGAAAGTTGTACAACGCTTACAGTCACTTTGGAACGAGTCGCTCCTTCCAGAAAATGCAAAACTTGACCTCCTTCTCAAAAAGTTTGTATCCAGTCGTGACATTCATCGTCTTGGTGATCAGCTCTCCAGGGACGGTGGTACTCTGCTCCAAGACGTTCAAGGATTAGCCAAAACCTTACAAGTTGTATTGCGTGACAAGAATCAAGATGATCTTGCTCAACATTTCCTTTATCATGCTCGACTTGCTACGATGGCAGCTGCTCGTGACCGTGAACTCAAATCAAAGGTGAAGAAGGCTGTTGAAAAGGGAAAGGAGAAACAGCCTGAATGGGGTGATTTGTTGCTTGTTGCACGATTGATGGTGTTTGATTCCAATTTCAGGGGATTGTTGGATGAATCACAGGAATTGGTGAGAAAGATGTTTTATCCTAGGGGAAAGGGTAAGCAGGTGGAGATGGAGCCATTGAGGGCTCAGGCTGTGCAAATGGCCAAGGCAAGGGCAAGAGTGCCGTCCTCGTTTGAAACTGTTCCTGAAGAAGCCACGACATCTGGACCACCTGCTGCAGCAGAGGGTGAAGTCAAGCGCATTGTAGTGGTTGATCGTGGAGTGGCTGATCGCGGTGCATTAGCTGCTCGTGTTTCCATGGCCAGTACAAATGAAACAAGGCAATCCAGAGCTGATTCTGGCTACTTTGACATTGTTACAAAGGAGTCTGCCGAACCATCTGCTCCTCAGCAACAACAAAAGGTCGTTCAACCCTATACTCAAGCACCCATCGCCACTCAATCTTCAGTCCAACCACCCACAGAACCCACTGAAAAGAAGCCATTGCTCACGTACGATTTGGATGCTCCCCAACCAACCGCCAAACAAACTGTCGCTGTCCATCGCCCCTCCAGAGCTGAAGAACAAGATGAAAATTACCAACTCATCCTTCAATTGAAACAAGTCATTGATCGCATGAATGCCAACTCCAACTACCATTCAGCCATTATCGCTCTCGTCTCCTTCTTTTACGGATGGCAAATGCAAGTCACTGGCACCATTTCCCAAACGCCCTCTCCAACACTTGCATGGGATGTGAATGCTCGAGAAGCCCAAAAAGAGTTTAGGTTGATCATGGAAGCCTTTGCAAATGACAAAAGTATGGATCCTTTGCTCAACAGCATCA
Source organism: Acaulopage tetraceros (assembly GCA_004114255.1). Taxonomy (NCBI): domain Eukaryota; kingdom Fungi; phylum Zoopagomycota; class Zoopagomycetes; order Zoopagales; family Zoopagaceae; genus Acaulopage; species Acaulopage tetraceros. The sequence continues at coordinate 25,656 of QZWU01000129.1, forward strand.
ACACAATGACCAAGGAAGTCAAGGAAGATGACCAAATGACTGCTTTCCTCTACAAAGTCAAAGATTATCTCAAACAACTCTTCAACCGTCGCTCTTACCTCGTTCACCACAAGTCCACTCTTCGTGGCATCGAATTGCTTAAACAAGGTCAACATTTGCTCAGCCACAAGTACAAGGACCTCTTTTCCCACGTTTTGGATGAATCTCATGCCTTTGTTGATGCCATGAAAACCGACCGTCTCACCCAACAACTTGCCACTGACCTCCGACAAGTGAACGCTGACCTTTTCCTCAACGACAGTGGCGATTTCACATTCAAAAAGAGTCTCATGGATGATGTTCGTAACGTTCTCTTCCCTGCTCTCGTTCAACAAGTCCAGTTCATCCCTATCCCTCGCATTGACTACGCTGATCCCAAATGGGTCATCACAGCAGACAACATCATCCTCACCACTCAACACATCCTTCCAAGTACATTTGAACTCAAAGTCACCAATGATTTCGTATGGCGTCCTCAGGAAACTCGAGAAGGTGCAACCATCCACGTCTTTGACATCAACCTCTTCAAAATCCAAGCCAATGTACGCAACATTGACTTTTATGTCAAACACAAGGCCTTTCCACGTACCAGTGACAAGGGTAAAGCGCATGTTGTGATTGGTGGAAATGGACTCACTCTTCGCATTCATTTGGAAACTCGCACTGATCGTGAATTGGATGCCTATTACTACACAACTGGCAAGACTCCTCGCATGTTTACGCAAAGACAAGTCAAGGCTGATATCGACAAACTTGCAGTACACATCAATCACAGTCGTCGTGATACACTTTACAGCCTTTTTGTGCCCATGCTTACTCCTTTGATCAAGACGAAATTACAGACTGCTATTGAAGATCGTGTCAAGGTTGCTTTGGATCAGTTGGATACGAGAATGTATGAGACGCGTGACAAGTTGACGACGGATAATGGAACGTCATTTTACCAACAAATGTGGTCCATGGTTCGTCCAAAGCAAAAGGTCAAGACAGAGTAGATGGGGAATAGTGCACACATTTTATTGCTTGGCTTTCTTGTCTTGACCTTCACTTTGAGGTAATTGTCGCTTCTTGTCATCCTTTGGTTTCTTTCTTACCAGTGAGGTAATGTCCACAACAGGCTTACTCTCAACCACCACCACACTCGTTTCCTTCTTGGTCTCTTCTTCCACTGCTTTATCCTTTGTCTGGATTTGAACCTTCAAATCATCCACTTTGGAACTAATCTCAGCCTTCAATTCACCAATTTCCTCAATCTCTCCATCCATCTTTTCCTTCATGGCTGCTCTCTTTTCATCCACTTGAGCACTTTGCGCATGCTCCAACATCTTTTTTGCTTCCATCAACATGGTTACACGTGCATCCAATATTTCCAAAACCACTCCCAACTCTTCCAATGCTTCCTTTAACTTCTTATCGTATTCTAATCCAAGTGCCAATTTGTAATGTGCTTCTGCTAATCGTCGGTCACTAGGTCTCAGAATGGCTTTGAGTGTAGTACACGCATCTCTGTAGTCTGTTACAGCCTGTTCAAAGTTTTCTGTTTCCAATGACACATCACCCAACAGTAAATAAACTTCTCCCAATTTGTCGCGTGATTCTGGAGTGTTTTGTTTGGTGAGGATGAGGCGTGTCAAGTCCAAGATTTCCCATGCATAAGAGAAATCTTCATCCAATTGTTCTTGAGGATCAGCTTGCTCAGCATCATCACCCTCTTCTTCTTCCTCCTCTTCCTCTTCTTCTGGGTCTCCTTCAAATTCAAGGATTTTTGTGGATGGCTGGTCACTTGATGGTTCTTCTTGTGCAACTGCATTATTTGTCAACACTTGGTTATTTTGTACTGCGTAATCTAGGAGTGCACGACCATATGCAAGCAGGTAATCCACATTTTCTGGTGCATCTTCACCAAATTCCTCACCACTAAGGAGATCATCAACCACAGATTAATCAGCCTTACACTTGACGCGTCACTTGTCCATACAACTCCACTGCATCAACCAGTTTTCCCTCTGCATAAGCCTGATTAGCCTGTGCGAATAATTCTAAAATTGACATTTTCCAATATAGCAGTAAAAAAATTTTTCGTCCCATCTCTCAATCCCCAAAAAAGTGCTTCCCTAACTTTGCACTTGCCTCCCCCTCCCAACTCCTCACACATTTACCAACACTCTACTACCTCATCATGCGTGAATGCATTTCTGTCCACGTTGGTCA
>QZWU01000130.1:0-27889 GCA_004114255.1 Acaulopage tetraceros
TGATGTTGATGTTTTCCAAGTACCAACCAGATGGAAGTGCAGAGGCTTCAACTTGAACAGTACTTTGTTCAATTGCTGTGGTTTCACCAGAGGATTGTCCAGCTTCCACATAGACTCTCGTTTTGCGTTTCCAAAACCTGGATGGTCGTTTATCAAGTCTGCTGGTGTGAACGGGTGTAGCCTCTGGTGGTGGAGCATCCCAAACAAAGCTGGCATCAGTAACCTGCAAGGCAAACTTGGAATCCGTGTCAATTGGTGCAAGTGGCTGCAATTCTTCAGCCATCAATATCTCTTGCAGTCTTTTCAAGGACACCTTAGCATCTGCTACCATTGTAACGACGATGGGGATAAACATGAGGGGTAATCGAAGGGAATTGAATAGTGCAATGGTGGAAAATACAACAGGTGCCGTCAATTCGTTACCAAGGGCCACGTAGATGAAGAAGGAGATCAAAGCAGCAAATACGGGAATGACGAAGCCAATCGAGAAGATAAGTTGACGCAACATCATGAGGTATCGTGCGTAATGTAATTCCTTGTCACGAATTTGTTGAATCAAATCTTGAAAGCGTTCTTCCCATGCAAAGAACTTGATGATGCGGATACCTTGCAACACATCCTGGGTCATTTTAACACGTTGGTCAGTAAAGGCTGTGGCCTTTTTTCTCAAAGTGATCAAATATTTCATGGCAGTTGACTGCAGGGGCCCACTGATGACCAATAAACCAAATCCAGCCAAGGCAGATACACCCATTAAACGAATCAATAGGGCAACGGCAACCAGGATTTGAATAGGAGCAGTCCATCCCATTTGAATGTAACCGCAACAAATGTCAAGTCTGTTTGTATCAGTGGACATGAGATTGACAATCTTGCCAGCAGTGTGTTCTGCGCGTGCTTTGGCTGATAAATTCAATGACTTGTTGTACAAATTGGTGATTAGAGCTGTACGTAGTTGGATACCCGTGGTAAAAGCAATATGAAAGTGATACTGATTGGCAAATACACCAAGGGTAAGCATGACAAACATGATGGCTGGCAAGGAGTAGCCAATGCCAAGGTCAATGTCTGCTGGGATATCGTTGTTGTACGCGTAGTTGCTCTTTTGTACAATGATGGTGATCTGTTCTAGGACAAGGGGAGCTGCGACAAGGGTGAGCTGACCAAACAGGAGCAGGATGCCACTTAGCCAAAACCGTTTACCATATACACGATTGAGTGCACGAAAGAGAGATGGGTTGGGCTTGACCTTTTCTTCGTCCCATGCATCAGATAACAATATGGCGGTGGGATTTGCTTCTACCCAAGGAGGAGGACGTGGTAGATCGTCCATTTCTAGAGGTCGTTTGCTTCCAAGGGTGATGAGTGATTGTATCCATTGAAACGTGACACTGGACAACCAGGATGCTGAGGTTTCTGGATGGGGATGATTAGAGTGGGTGACCACCTTTTTAATAGGGACGGTGGTTAACTCGATCGTGTCAGATTCGCTTGTGGTTTCGGATTTCATAAAAGTGGTGTGATGTGGGGTGCCAAAAGGAAATTTTTTGAGGGGACTGGGGGATTTATGATCTCCCGAAATGGAGCTCAACTTGTGAGTATTTGCAAGGAACACGAGATGATTCAACGTTTATCCAAGAGTAAGCCAATTCTGGCAAAAAGGTCGTCATTCTAAACAAGTTGAGATGAGATGAGATGGGCAACTTGCCACTTTGGAGGGTTGAGATGGGCCTTGGTAAGTTTCTAGGCGAACTAGAAAGTTATGAAAGGATTCCATCTCTTTGCGGTGCTTTTCAGCTTCTTCGTACTTGGCACGTTCTTGAGCTAGTGTGGTGGCTACTTGTAAGCGCTCCTGGCGAATCATGTGTAACTCTTTTCGGAATGTTGCAAGATTCTTGTCTGCCTGTCGGAGGTCCTTTTTAAGCATGAGATGCTCTTCAGACAGGTCCAACTAAACTTATAAGTGGATGAGAATGGTGGAGGGAATAACCTTTTCAAACAGAGCTTGCATGGTGGCATGGTAAAACTGAGAGAGTTGCTGTCGGACTCTTGGGGTACAATCAGATCGAACTTGTTCCCAATGGGTAGTAAAGACTTGCTTGAAGGTATCGGCTATCATATCCCCTGAAAGTACGTGTGTAGCAATCTTTCGTTTTCCTGTAGAGTTATCGTGTATCTGGAGTGTGCGTTTCATAATGGATGTGCTTTTGGGCAGCGCTTTGTCATCCCCTTCATCATCATCATCATTCGTGGAAAGTAGCGCTTTCTTCTTTTTGGAAGGCGGCACTGGTGCAGCCAGATTCTTTTTTGATATAGTTGAAGCCTTCTTGAGACTAATGATCTGTTTCTTGGTAGCCTTGACCAAGGACAGCTTTGTTGGACGTTCTACACAAAAGTTCAAGAGATGAGATGGGAGTATACTGGTGGGCTGTGCTGGTTGAAGTGGAACTGTGGGCTTGACTACCATTTCCACTGTATCATTTGCTTCCATGACAGTGTGCTCAACAGTGTTATCCATAACTATGTGCGAAGGCTCCACCGTACCATCTGCTATCACAACAGAGGGTTCCACTGTATCATCAATCTGCATGGCAGAGGTCTCCACTGTATTTTCTGCAACTAAAGAAGGTTCATGTTGATGAACTGGAGAGGAAGATTTGTGCTGATGAATTGGCGACTCTTGCTCTGTCAGAGGCATGTCCTCACGCAAATGCCTTGGTGCTGGTGTCTGTAGTGCTTCCATACGACTAGGACGTGGCGGGCTAATCTGTTCTGGTTCCATGGAAGCCTCTAAAATCGACCTTGACGCAACCCTGCTTGCCCCATCCACTTGCTCCACCTCCATAAGATCCTCACGTTGAATTACAACAGTTTTCTCCACATACTCCATCTTTGGTGACGCTACACGTTTCCTTGTTCCCAATAACAACATTGGCCGAGCAGTTGTCAAACCACCATCATCTCTAAGCACCATCAACTCAACCAATACATGCTCGTCTACCTCTGAATTCCACGTCGTCTCGCTAATTTCCGTTCTTCTCGTCGATTCATCAATGTCTCTGTTTGCGATTCCCACTTTTTTTCTCAAATTGGACTGTCATCACGTGACTTTTTCTCTTTCTCTGATTTTTTCGCGTTTCAATTGCACATTAAGAAATCACCATGGGTCGCATGCACACTCCAGGAAAAGGCATTTCTGCCTCTGCTCTCCCCTACCGCCGTACCCCTCCTTCATGGCTCAAGACCACCCCAGATGAAGTTGTTGAACACATCTGCAAGCTCGCCAAGAAGGGTATGACCCCATCCCAAATTGGTGTGATCCTCCGTGACTCCCATGGTATTGCCCAAGTCAAGAACGTCACTGGTAACAAGATCCTCCGTGTCCTCAAGTCCAGTGGTCTTGCCCCAGCCATCCCAGAAGACCTTTACCATTTGATCAAAAAGGCCGTGGCTGTCCGCAAGCATTTGGAACGCAACCGCAAGGACCGTGACAGCAAGTTCAGATTGATTCTTATTGAATCCAGAATTCACAGACTTGCCCGTTACTACAAGACTGCTGGCAAGCTTCCACCCAACTGGAAGTAGTATCCTTTTATACCTTTTTTCTATTTATCTATTTGATGTGTCTGACACGCGTCGAGTTTAGGCTCACGGGTCGTCTTATCCCTTAATTCATGTGTAGTGAATCTAGCACGGCTTCTGCCCTCGTTGCCTAAGAAAGATCTGCAAGGCGAAATACGCGTATATACTCGTGTGTGGATGAAGAATAAATGCAAGGTACACGTGTGATTTGTGGGTTTGGACGCGTCTTTTTTCCTACAGAGTGTGAGGTGGAGGTGGGGGAATTTGAGCAGTGATGACAAACATTCTCTTGAACTAGCCTCTCTTGAGGGGGAGGTGATGTGCTTGGTTTATTCACACTGTCTGAGCTCAATTCCTCAATAAAAACAATCGTGTTAATCATCATCGCTGTCCTCTTCATCACTGTCTTCCTCTTCATCAGCTTCCTTGAGCCATTTGATCAAAGGTGCCGCCAAGTTCTTCATGACATGATCATTAGGTGAAGTGGTGGGTTGAGCATGCCACCACAACAGCACGCCTTCTTCCACAACGTCATGCTCATACAGCTGATGCAGTACTTGTGGATAAGCCTTACGCAGAGCCTCTTCACTTGCACAATGTGTGTTGATGATGTTGAGAGCATGCAATTGATCCTTTTTAGAATGAATCATGCGGAGTACCAGGTTGGACCAACGTGACAACAATGCCTTGACAGCTCCCTTGTCCTTGATCTCATTCAACAAGGCCTTGATCACTGCTTCACGAATGGTGTCATAGTCAGCATCATAGGCCATTCGAAGTGTGTTGAGTTCCAAGGCAGCCACATCCACAGTATGGTTTTCACTAAATGCACGTTCAATGGTTTGTGCTAGTTCCTTTTCAAATGCATTCTCTTGGGAATCCTGTGCATCTTGCTCATCTTCATCAGAGGATTCTGAGGAAAGGTCAGAATCGGATGTTTCACCCACAAAGAGTGTAGAGAAATCTTGGCATGCCAATTGACCAAGTGGGTTAGGGCCTTCTTCATCATCATCCTCTTCATCTTCATCTACTTGACGGTTGTATTCCCAGTAGAATCCTTGACTATCATCACCGCCTTCCAGTTTGACAAGGGATGGTGCATCTTCATCCTCTTCTTCAGTGGATGGAATGTAGAGTTTCTTGTTGGCAGGAACAACAGTGCCACTAGCAACCACCACGCCTCTTCCCAACACACTGCCAGAAGATACCACAGCACGATCCTTCAAAGTGACAGAATCAGCAAGGATGACATGTTCCACTTGACAATCTGCACCAATCACCACATTGTTCCAAATCATTGCATTCTTGATAACTGCTCCAGATGCAATACGACAGTTCTCACCAATCACTGAGTTCACAATAGTGGTGTGTGGTGCAACCGTCGTGCCCTTTCCAATAATCACATTAGGTCCAACCACTGCGCGTGTCGAAACACTTGAACTCGTTTCCTTGAACACATTTCTTTTTTCTCGCTTGTACCCAAACGTTTCAAAAGCCAATGGAAAACCCCATCCTTTGAGCATATTCTTGCTCACCGTATCCATCAATCTGAAATTCTTGACACGACATGCAAATGCCTTGTTCAAAATCTCACAGTAAATGGTCTTGCCCAACAAATCAGAAGTCAACACGCCATGAATAAAGTGCTTACGCATATCCTGGTAATCAAAGTTTTCTGTAAACAATGCAGGGACTTCAAGTGAGCACACGTACACATTACAGTCAATGAAATCATTCCTCCATTCCAATGTATGACGCTTACCAATCTTTTCCACTTCCAATTCGACACTTTTGACTGGATGTGTTGCTGAAATCACAGTGTAATGAAGACATTCGTTGGTTTCTGCATCCATGGCAAGTAATCCTGCTTCACCCAATTCCCTTGTACGGTGCGTTGAACTGGATTGAATCAAGGCCATGGTCATGATGGAGTCCTTGTCGCGAGCACGGATGGTCATGTGATGTTTGTAAAGGGCTTGCAAATCAATGTTGGACAATAAATCCCCATAAACCAGTATGAAATCACTTGAAATCAATTGTTGTGCATCCACTTCACGCATCACATCACCAAAGGACGTGCATTCTGGTACAGTAATCACCTTCAACGTCATTCCCAATGGACGAGTGGTCCACTGTGAGCGTTTAAAGTACTGCACGATAACATCCACGTGGTTGGATACCATCAAAAAGACTTGCTGCACGCCATTGGCCTCTAGGTTTTCCAATACATACTCGATTACAGGTATGTTGCAAATTGGCATCAAACACTAATCGTCAGTCGAGGTGGGGGTTGAATGATCGAGATTTTACCTGTGGTGTATCCAGATGGACGGGTGCCAATTCATCGTTGAACGCATCAGCAACAATCACGGCTTGTAACACGCTTTCTTTCCCTTCATCAAGGTGCTTTTTGGGTGGCATAGCAAGTTGTAAAACTTTTTTTTCCTCGCTCATTTTTGCAGAGATTCATAATGGCAGACCGTATTTTCCTTCTAATCCATAGATGGAGCGCTGATGATGGTAGAAAAGGGCAAGAAGAAGAAGCAAAAGGGGCAAAAGATGGCCTTGGGTGACTTTTTGGCCGATACGAGCAAGTGCACAAAAAAGTTGATGGTTGACATATATTTGTAGCAATGGGTGGAGGAAGTTGGGCTGATGAGATGGACCAGTTGCCTTCTGCACGCAAGTGATTCGTGATTTGTATGAATTGACAGTCTTTAGCATCCGGTCCACGTGGGGAACAAGGTAGTGGACATTTACCTGCTCTCCTCTTTAACCATGTGTTTAGCTGGTGGTTCTTATTCGGATAGGGGGGACAGACGCGATCAAGGAGGTTTTGGTGATAGGCCAAGACGCGACCAAGGGGGCTTTGGGGATCGACCAAGACGCGATTATGACCGTGAAGAACGTAGACCAGTGGAACTTCCCACCAGACCACCCTTCACCTCTTACATTGGCAACCTTCCATACGATTTAACGGATGATGACGTGCACGACTTTTTTGGTGATTCTACCATCAAAAGTATACGGATTGTCAAAGACATCAATGACAAACCAAAGGGTTTTGGATACGTTGAATTTGAGGATTTGGATTCATTGAAGAAGGCTTTGGAAATGGATGGAAAGAACATTGGTAACCGTGCAGTCAAGGTGAATGTGGCTGAACCACCTCGTGAACGAGAGGAACGTGAGGACAAGACTTCCAATCCTTGGCGTCGTGATGATGCTGGACCACTTGCTGGTGGATTTAGGGATAGTAGACGTTCTAGTGTCAACAGAGGTGAACGAGGACCAAGACGTGAAGAAGATGACCGTTCAAATGTATCAACATGGCGTCGTGTAGGCAATGATAGTGCTGATGCCCCTGCATCTCCAAGAGGCACGCGATGGGGATTTGGAAAGGAACGTGAACCAAGAGAAGGTGCTAGTGGTGGTGGTGGCGGTGGTGGTGGCGGTTTCTCCAACTGGCGTGAACGACCTGCTAGCAGTGCTAGCCCTTCAGAAAGACGTCCTTCTCATCAAGGTGATACATTGGAACGCACATACTCTGAAGGTAAATCTGGATTCCGAGACCGTAAGGCTGATACTGAGTGGAAAGGTGGAGCATTCCAAGGACGTCGTACAAGTACTACCACTGACAAACGTTGGGGAGATTCTACATGGGGACCAAGTAACAGGGCAAGTGGTACAAGTAGTCCAGTGGAACGTCCAGCTGAGCGCAAGAAGTTGGAGTTGAAGCCTAGAACAAAGACTGCTGAATAAAATTGGACTTGGTTGTGGTGATGGAAAGTGCTAGAAAATCTTTTTTCCTCCACAGAAATCATGCGATTCAAAGCCATCACATTCATCTCGGTATTACTCATCACTTCAACACTCTCGTTTGTCAATGCCTCCGAGGTACAGGAGGAAAAGTTCCACTTTCAGGTATGATTCCATCCCCTTCCCTGTCCACTGAAACCGCTTTCCTAGGCAGAAGTCAGTAGGTTAATGCACCTTTTAATCAACTCTGTCTACAAAACCAAGGAAATCTTTTTGCGTGAACTCATCTCCAATGCATCTGACGCGTTGGACAAGATTCGATTCCAAGCCTTGACTGAACCAGACGCCCTCAACACCAATCCTGATCTCAAAATCTCCGTTTCCTATGATAAGAATGATCACACCATCGTCATCCGTGACACTGGTATTGGTATGAGTCGCAGTGACTTGCGTGAAAACCTTGGTACATTGGCACGTTCAGGCACTGCTGAATTCGTCAAGGCCGTAGAAACTGGCAAGGCTGATTTGAGTTTAATTGGCCAATTTGGTGTTGGTTTTTACTCTGCCTTCCTTGTAGCTGATCGTGTACGTGTCATCAGTAAACGAAACAGTGATCCAGACCAATGGACCTGGGAATCCGCTGCTGATGGCGATTTTACCATCAAGAAGGATGAATCTGGTAAGCAAATTGGTCGTGGTACCGAAATTACCTTGTATTTGAAGGAAGATGCACGCGAAGAATACCTTTCAGAGAAGAGATTGAAGGACTTGGTTGCTACGTATTCAGAATTCATCAACTTTCCCATTGAATTGAGAACGGAACGTACAGAGGTTGAAGAAGTTGAAGAGGAGGAGGAGGAGGAAGAAGTGATCAAGAAGGAAGATGAAGCTGATGTGGAGGATGTGGACAAGACTGAACCTGAAAAGAAGAAGAAGAAGAAGAAAAAGGTTACCAAGACAATCCATGAATGGCAGGTGCTCAATACCAACAAGCCTATTTGGACACGTGATCCAAAGACTGTGGAGGAGAACGAATACCAAGCCTTTTACAAGGCCTTGACCAAGGACACTGAGAACCCACTTGCATGGTCTCATTTCAAGGCTGAAGGTGACGTCTCTTTCCGTGCTCTCTTGTTCATCCCATCCCATGCCAAATCTGAATTGTATCAAGTTGTCCGTGACATGAGCAAGAATGTCAAATTGTTTGTAAAGAAGGTTTTCATTACTGATGAACTCGGTGATGACTTTTTACCAAAGTGGTTGGGATTCTTGTGGGCTGTAGTTGATGCTGAAGATGTTCCCCTCAACATTAGTCGCGAAACTCTTCAACACTCCAAGGTGATTCGTGTCATTCGCAAGAAACTCATCAACAAGGCCTTTGATCTCCTCTTCCAACTCTCCAAAGAGGACAAGAAGAAGTTTGAGGTGATTCGTGAACAATTCGGTGCTTCCATCAAGCTTGGTGCCATTGAGGACGCTGTTCATCGTGCCAAGTTACTCAAGTTGATTCGTTTCCACACTTCCCATAGTGATGAACGTACTGGTCTTGATGAGTATGTATCTCGCATGAAGAAGGGTCAACCATCCATCTACTTTATGACTGGTCAAAGTATTGCTGAAATCAAACAATCTCCATTTGTTGAGAAACTCCTTGCCCGTGGCTACGAAGTCCTCTACTTGGATGAGCCCATTGACGAGTACATTGTCCAAAACATTTCTGAATTTGATGGTAAGCAACTTCACAGTGTTGCCAAATCTGGTCTCAAGTTTGGTGATGAGGATGAAGAAGAAGAAAACGAATTGAAGGAGTTGCGCACCAAGTACGAACCCTTGTCTGATTGGTTACGCAGTGTTTTGGATGAATTCATTGAAAGCGTCGATGTTTCCAACCGTCTCACCACATCCCCCTGTGCACTGGCTGCATCTTCCATGGGATGGTCTGGAAACATGGAACGTATCATGTCCTCTCAAGCCATGAACAAAAAGACGGATACCATGCGTCAATTTTACATGGGTCAACGCAAGATTTTAGAAATCAATCCCAAGCATCCATTGATTGAAGCACTTTTGGATCATGTGCAACAACATGAGGAGAAGGACCGTGATGCAGAGTTGGCCAAGGTGTTGTTTGAAACCACTCAAGTGAGAAGTGGCTATGAAGTGAAGGACAAGAAGGATTTCGCAAAGAGAGTTGAACGTGTCATGAGAAGGATGCTCAAGGTTGATTTGGATAAGGAGGTGGAAGTGAATGTGAAGCCTGCACCAGAAGCCAGTAATGAGCGTGAGGAGCAAATTGAAGAGGTAGTGGGTGATGAAGAGGCCCAGGAGAAGCAAGAGGAGAAGACTGAAGCTGTGGAAGAGGCTGTAAAAGAGGAAAAGAAGCAGGAGGGACATGATGAGCTCTAAAAAAAAGTAGTGAATAGAACAGACAACAAAACTTTTCACCCCAGAAACTTTTTCACCTTTTTCTTTTGCCAGGCTTGCAAATCTCTACTCTTTTTTCTACCTTTTTTTCTATTTCAACTCCCCCCAATTCTTCACCATGCGTTCTGCTTTGTTCATTGCTTTCGTTGCCACTGCCGCATTCCAGGTGAATGCTCAAGATGACAAGAAAAAGACCAAGAAGGAATTGACCGATCAAACCTACTGTAATCTCAAGCTCAAGTGTTCCCCTTCCATCAAATGCAGTGATGACACCAAAAAGAAGACCAAGAATGGCAAGGAAGTTCCTCACTGGTTCAATAATGAAAAGAACAAGGATCTCGTCAAGGATATTTCTGACCTCAAGGACCGCGAATGCGTCAGATGTCGCCTAGCTGAACCTCTTGAATCTGGTAAAAAGCTCGCTGATGTCATTGACAAAAAGTGCAAGTTTACTGCTGCCCCTGAATCCACTGGAGAAAAGAAGAAGAAGAAGAAGTGTGCTCTTGGTGTATTTACTGTTGATGAAGCTGGTGCAGATAAGAAGAAATTGGTGGTTATGGTGTCTCAAAGGAAGGGAAGGAAGGGTAAGGGTTCCAAGGATGCCACCGCAAAGGCCAAGGGTGCAAAGAGTGATGCTAGTGGAACTGTTGTCAATTACCTTGCTGGCGTGACTACTCTTGCTGCTACTGTGTCCTTCATCATGGCCTAACTAAAGCTTGGATGTTGAAATACCTTGGAAGGATTTTTTTCTTCTATTCAGAATTTCCCATCCACCCACTCACCAAGATATTGCCAGGTTGCAAAAGAAATACAAATGCGTTCATTCCTCTACACTGCCGCCCTTCTCGCCATCACTGGTGCATTACAGGTTACTGCACAAGACAACAAGATTGAATTAGTAGAACAATCCTATTGTGGTCTCAAATTGAACTGCACAAAGGATGTCAAGTGCTCGGATACCACTACAGTCAAGACGAAGCGCGGAAAAGAGATTCCACGTTGGTTCAACAATGTTAGCAACAAGTCTCTTGTCAAGGAGATTAGTGACTTGAAGGACCGTGAATGTTCCACTTGTTTCATGACTGAAGCCCTTGACAAGGAAGTTGTTGATGTCATTGACAAAAAGTGCAAGTTGATTGGTGCTGATAAGGGGATCGGAAGAAGACGTAAGCCAAAGCGTGTTGGTGTCCTTGTCTTTGATGCTGAGAAGAAGAAGTTGGCAGTCATGTTGATGAAACCAAGAAATCTTGGAAAAGGCTCTAAAGTGACTACAAAGAGTGCCAAGAGCACTGCAACTACCAGTCCTCATGCTGCAAGTGCATTGGTTGCCGCCACTGTCTTTTCCACTGTTGCTTGGATGCTCTAAAGGTAATAAATAATCATTTGGTTATTCGCAAGCAAAGTGTCCGGATCCTCATTCAGCCGCGGAGAACTTTCTATTTCTTCCCAGGTGAGCGTATTGATGCGCGCTCCTTCCCCCACCTCTTCAAATTTTCTTCTTTTTCCATCTGAATTCCAATCGTTTCTGCGAAACACTCAATTGTACCTTGTTTTTATTCACTTTATTGCCTTTTATTCCTCAATCTTTTTAACATGCGTGCCTCTATTTTCGTCGCTATCGTCGCCACTATTGCTCTCCAGGTGAGTGCTGAAAAGCCTGTTTTGACTGAACAAGCCGTCTGTGGTGGTATCAAGCTCAAGTGCGGTCCATCTCGTGCCTGTTCTGATGCTACTCCCCGTCCATCCAAGACTCCAGGTGGTAAGCCACATAAGCGTTTCTTCCAACGTGATAATGTCAAGGCTGCTTTGGCTGGTGATGATCTCGCTTCTGGACAATGTTCTTCCTGTGTGGTTGTTGATACCCTTGGTAAGGGTCAATTGGAACCAAAGGTCACTGCTGGTGGCTGCAAGTTCATTTCTGGCAAGACTCTTCGTGGTAACAAGGCAAATGCCGGACCTAAGCCACCCAAGCCAGCTCCAACTGAAGGCGGTGCACCAGCCAAGAAGTTCCGCCATCGTCTCCGTGGTGTCATTGTCACTACTGATGCTCAAGGTAAGAAGTGGTTCATTGGTGTGAAGGGTAAGCGTGGACCAAAGGGAGCAAAGGGTGCTCCTGGTGCTCCTGGTCAAGCCCCTACTCCTCAACAAGTCCCTACTCCAACTGAAACTCAATAACCAGCTGTTTAAGTCTCATAATAAAAGATTGACATGAAATGCAACTTTGGTGGCGTCTTGGGGAAAGGGAGGAGAACCACGGCTCCGATTAAAACTTTTTTTCCCACTTTTTTCTCACACATTCGATTTATTCCACCATGCGTTCCGTCATCTTTATTGCCCTTATTGCTGCCTTGGCATTCCAGGTGAATGCTACTGATTCAGTTACCGCCCCAGCCCCAGAAACCACGCCAGCTCCAGCTGAAGGAGGCCAACCAGCAGCCGTTCCAGAAGTCACTGCTGATAATACTGCTCCTGTTACTGATGCTGCCCCAACCGGCCCAGCTGCCCCAGTTACCGATGCTGCTCCTACTGGCCCAGCTGGTCCAGGTGCCCCAGCGGGTCCTACTGGTCCAAAGAAGGGACGTCCTTCAGGTACACCAACACCAGTCTGTGGTGGTAAAGTTACCCTCAAGTGCTTCAAGCCCGTTAGCTGTACCATCAAGACCAAGACCAAGATGGGTGCAAAGGAACATGAACGTTGGTTCAACAAACCACAAAACAAGGCACTCCTTCCACCTGAATTCCCTAGTAAATTTCCCGCTGGTTGGGAATGTCTTACCTGCATCAAGCAACGCAATGTACCATTCCCAAAGGATCTTGGTGCTTGCAAGTTCAACCCAATTCAACGCAAGACAGGACCCAAGAAGACTCCAGCTGCCCCAGGTGCCCCTCCAAAGGTTCCAAAGAAACTCAGACGATTTGCTGTGATTCATGATGAAACCGGTCCAAAGAAGTTGGCCATTATGGTCTTTACCCGTACCGGTCCAGGTAAGAAGGGAGCTGCTGGTGCACCCGCTACTGGTGCCCCTGCTACTGGCGCACCCGCAAAGGCTGTTTAGGAAAGTTTGATAAATGCATTTGGATTTACTTCAAAAGTGACTGAATTAGAGTGAGTGCACTTTGCTTGTATGCGCCACCAAACAGATGCCAATGGTTCAAATGATGATACAGTTCATAGAGGGCAACACGTTGCTCGTATCCATGTGTTCTTGACCATACTTGTTCATAGGTATCATAAAAGTCTTGAGAAAATCCGCCAAACATGCACATGATTCCTAAATCTGCTTCATGATGTCCCTACCTCACACGTCATGCAAAAAATGATCACGCTTGCATAGTATGCTGCTACATCATAAATGATGGGCTGCTGAGTCACTTTGTTTACATTCCAATTCCCACTCCACAAATCACCATGCAATAAACTTGGTACACTATCGACTCCCTTGAACCAACCCGGAATGGCATCCAATAGCCTATCTTGCACGTCAACATCCAATCCCTTTAGCATGGGCTTCATACGCTGTTCAATCCAAAACGCTGTCCAATCCCGTTGCCAAGTATTGTTTTGCCTAGTTGATCCACAAAATGTATCTACATGAAAACCGAATTGTCCATTTGGACTAGTCTGCTTGTGCATTTTAGCCAGTAGATGGCCTAGTTGAGCTTGTTGGGTGGATTGTTTTAAATGGTTGGAGAATGGAATGAATTCAGTGAGCAAGTAGGCGGTGCTATCAATGATACCCACATCCAATGGCTTGGGAACAAATGTGGGAAGGATGGATTGGATTTCACCTAGTCCTGCTGATTCCCCTTGGAACATTGGAAGTGATTCCACGTCACCTAGCTAATTGTTGTTAATTAGGTTGGAATTATATTTACTTTGCAGAAAAAGTCCCCTATGTTGGTGGTGAGGCAATAGGCGTTGCTTATACATCCACCGGATACTGATTTGACAGAGTATTCACGATTGAATAAACCTCGTTGGGTCATTAGTTTGTCCAAAACATCCATTCCCCAAAAAAAGTGTAAACAAAAATTATTTATGCAATAGGTTTCTTTTCTAAAAGTTCTTCATGTGCATCATGAGAAATATGCTTGACTGGAACACGAGATGCTCGCACAGCCCTAAGCAAGCCAATGTACGCAAGTCCCCAAAACAACACTACAAATCCAACCAACGCAACCAAATTGATAGCAATGCTTCCTTGATCTTCAAATCCATACTGTTCAATGATTCGTTCACCTGGAATTGTACATCCTGCAGGCGATCCCTGTGGACATGGCAATGTAAGTCCACTGAATTCGTTCTTGATGAGTGTAACGTATCCATACTTCATTGGCGACAACCATTTGAACCATCTGATCCATACTGGAAGTGTAGCGAGATTAGTAAACAAACCAGCAAACAACATGAATGGGAAAATGAGCAATGGTACAATCATCAAGGCAATAGTGAGATTAGGGAAAGATGCGGCTGCGAATAGTCCGATACCAGTACCAATATTGGCCAAAAGTACCACAGTGAGGAGTGTGATAAAAAACTTGCCTGCATCCAACTGGTATCCCACTGCAAAGTACATGATTGCAGAGTACAAGGCTGGTAAGATGATGAGGAATGGAACGTCGATCAGTGCCTTGGATAAAAAGTAAGCTGGGAGGGAATATAGGCCTGCTTGGTGTTCACGTTCAAAGACCACACGTTCGGTTGAAAAGAGACTGAGGTTACCGACTGCGAAAACCATGACCATGTTCACAATGATAAAGAATAGAGATCCAACCCTGTCTTGAACTTGAGCATTGATGTCACGTTGAGGAATTTGATTAAAGATCAAGTCAAGGAGGAGGGCCAACACAATCATCTGCACCACACGTACCTGAACCACCAACTTGTTGCGCATGGCATTATTCCAGGCACGTCTCAACAAAAAGGTGAACTGCGTCCAGAGGGATGAGGAGTGGATGGGTGGCGGTTGGAAAGGCCTGGGGTTGGCGGCACTTGCATCAATTTGGTCACCAAGTGTCTTGGCTTGCCGGCTTGTGGGCCATTCCTTCAAAAACCTCTGCTGCCTTTCCACCTTCAACTTGTCACCTTGTTTCTCCACCTGTGCAAGTGCTTGATCTGCTTCCAATGCAACCACAGTCATCCCATCTTCCTCTTCTCCATTTCCAATAAACATGTAATGGTCACTTGGATTTGCGTACTTTGGACAAGGGTAATTCATCTCTGCAAAGTAATCCAACGAGTCCTTGGCACTACCACAGTACATAATCTTACCTTCCGCCATCAAAATCAAATCATCAATCAAATGAAAGATTGCAGAGGATGGTTGATGGAGTGTCGCTACAACTGTTCTGCCCGTACGTGCCAATCGTTTCAAATACCTCACCGTAGTCAATGCAGAGTAACTGTCCAACCCACTACTGGGTTCATCCAAGAACAAAATGGGTGGATTGGTCACCATGACCATTGCAATGGCTGTACGTTTGGCTTCACCACCACTCACACCTGCAATCATGGTACTTCCAATCATGGTATCAGCTGCTTTTTCAAGTTGCATCATGGAAATGGCATCTTGCACACGTTGTTTCTTGTCTGCAAGGGGCACAGTGTCAGGAACGCGCAACATGGTCGACATGGTCACTGCTTCACGAACCGTCTGCGTATCCATGATCACATCTTGTTGATGGACAAAGCCAGAGATGCGGTTGATTTCTTGAGCCTTGACTGGGTTACCATTGATGCACACGTCGCCTGAAGTGGTACCTCCATTGATTTTACCAGAAAGGAGGTTGAGGAGTGTGGTTTTGCCTGCACCTGAAGAGCCGAGGATGACGGTGAGGGAGCCAGGGCGAAAGCGGCCAGAAACATTGTTGAGGATACGCTTCTCGCCCTTTGGAGTATGAAGAGAATAGGATAGATTGCGAAATGTGATTTCCAATTGATTGGAGGTAGGGATATTGGTGCTATAAGTGTGAGAGAGATTGCGCTCCTTTGGTGCTTGGAGGTCGATTATATGAGAAGAATCCATAATGTGTTGAGTGTGAAGTGTGATGATTTACAAAGGGTGTGTGCGATTATTTGTATGGTGCCAAACGGAGAAACAATTTTGTCTAAAGATTTCCGACGGTTTTTCGGACTGCAGGTCACTTTGTCAGAAGGCAGCTGAGCAATTTGGCTCCGATAGGATCAAAGGTCAGTTGTAGTGGATCTGATAGAGCAACATGTTTGTAAAGGACCTCAAAGTGGGGGGGGGTTTAGCATTGATTCCTGGTCTCAGGTCCACTGCACAGAAATTCATCATAGAGATTGGATAGGGGCTCTCACCTTCTCAAGAAAGTGTGCATTCAAACCAGGGTAACGATGTCTGTGATGATGGGTATGCAAAACGAATCGAAATCCAAACATATTCGATCAGAATCTAATCCTGCCGCCATCTACACATTTGATGAAAAGAAATTAGCAGAACTATCAGAGGACAAGCAGGCTATTTTTGTACTGCAATGGCTACTGCAATTGGAGAAAACACTTCAAATCTCAGCATTGGTACATTGATCGCGCTCATCTCACCTCATCATCCCTCTATTTAGGATGCCTTCAAATGGAGTCAGAATATCGTAGAAAAGGAACTCCTCGGCATCATCAGTCTTCATGCACCGAAACCCTCTGATCCTATCAGACGATCACTTGCACGCTGCTACGTTTTATTATTTACCAGAGGAAACGCCAAGACCCTTGGGGAAACCGTCACGTTGTTGCAGAGCATCGTGCTTTCCGCTAAATTGCCTGAGGGAAAGGAAGCCAAATTGTAAAACGCGTCTACTCAATCCCATTGACTCCATTGTAGGACAGCCATTCACATTCTTGGCAAATTGTTCAATCATTTTGGTGACAAGCTTTCCTTTTTCCTTTTTGATGTGGTCAATGTGTTGCTCAAAATGCTCAAATCATCGGATCATGTGACACGATTGGAAGCTGCCACCGCCTTGACAACCTGTATCAAGGCTGGTGGTAAACAATGTCCTGAACAAATCGCCAAGGATGTACTCAAACTCATGAAATCCGAGGTTATTGGGAAGAATCTGGCTTTGCGTGTGGTTGCTGCCGAGTGCATGGAGTACGTCTTGTTGCAAACCAACTATTTCGTTCCCTTCCAACCACAGGAACTCGAACAACACCTTTCGTTCTGTTTCAAAGCATTGGATTGCAAGAATAGAAATGTTCAAGTGGCTGTGGCTAAACTTGTTGCTGGTATCCTAGCCAATACTCAATTGCACGATTACTCTAAACCTGGTAACAGAAGGCAAGGCAAGGATGGTGAAGCGTTGCCTATTCACATCTTTTCATTGGAAGAGAGTTTCCAGTACCTTTCAATTGCCTTTTATGGTCCCAAAACCAGTCGCGTTGTACGAATTGGTATGATGGATGTATTTGCAGAGTTTTTCAAACGGTTGGGTGCAGATTGGGTGGAGACCAATTACGCTCGTATCATTCGCTTGTTGTTTATGCAAATCTTGAATCATCCAAAGATCACGGAATCCACCTTTTCCCAACAGGAATGCATTTCCATCCGTGAATTGGTGGGCTATTTGTTGCGTGAAGTGATTGCCAAGAGATTGTTGAGTGAACAAGGTCGTGTGCTTGCTGTCAAGGAATTGTCTCGCAGTTGGGCAAAGTTGTGGCCTGCTGTCATGAAAGGTGAACAACCTCCGAATGCATGGATCCTCAGCACTGTATTGTATGAAATGGCCTCTCTCATCAGTCAATTGGGTGGGATGAGTTCCATCTTGCAGAGTTCCGTGGTGGGTGCCTGTACCAACCTACTTGCTCATCCCAATGCCAGTGTCCGTTTGGCTGCCTCAGTTTGTTTACGTGAGTATTGCTCAGCCGTACCAGCTGAACTTTCCATCCTCTTTCCCAAGATTTACAAAACACTTCAGCAGTACCTAGCTGATCTTAGCAAACAAAAATCATTGGAAGATTACTCCTTATTGCACAAATGTCGTGGTTATTCCAGTGCATTGGCTGTATTGGCCAGTGTGGTCGCAGCAGAGCCTCTTGCAGTCAGTTATGAGTACAATGCTTGGGTATTCTCACTTGCCACACAACTCCTCAAATCAGCTACTGAAAAGGCTTCAACTGACAAGTTGGATGCTCGTATTGCCTTTGCTCGTGTGGAAACTGCGTGGAAATTGGTGACGGCACTTGCTCGATCAGGCCCTGATTTCGTTGGATTGCACCTCTCTCAACTCTTGTTACTTTGGCGCTCTGCCTTACCCAAACCACCTGCACGTGAAGCCAAGCATGAAACACGGAGTGAAATGGGTTGGTCATTCCTACTTCATGCACGAACCCTTGCCTTGGGAGCACTGTTGAGTTTCCTCAAATACAATCAAGACTTGATCACTGCTGATATCGCTAAAAGGGTGGTCGCTTTGCTCAATAACACATGGGCACTCTTGTCTCAAGCACCTGAAGGCACAGAAATCGTTGGTATTGCAGAAATCAACCTTACAGGCCATAAAAATTGGATGAAGATGCGTCTTTACCAATGCTATAACGCTATTTCACGATACAACACATTCGAAGGGTTGTGGACGGTGCTTGTTCGTAGTACCATGGAAACCCTCACTGGTTATCATGTTGCTTTTAATGCCAATGCCAGTACTTCAGAGTTTGTTGGTATAATTGATGCTGCTCCCATGAGAATGACGAGTATCATGTGTCAATCCTTCCTTGAAGACAGTGAAATGCATCGGCAACTCAAATTTCCAGTGGTGGGTGGCCTTGAATACGATGAATCCAGCATATTTACTTGGAAGCATGATGACGCCTTTTCGCGACCATTTCCTTTGGATACTGCCATTGCAGATTCAGCAGTAGAATTGTTAGCCTCCCTCTTTCCATGCATCTCTTCTGAATTGCAAACATACGCAGTTCAACAACTACATCTCTCATTGAACAATGTGCAATTTGAACGTAATCAAGACCGCAAGTTGGCGGCATTAGTGAACATTGTAATCTTTTTACAAGAAGGTATTCGCAAGTTTGTTTATACCAACAAATCTGATGCCAAGAGACAACTTGGTGCTGCCACAGCTGAAGCAGCTCAGCAAGTCCTTCAAATTGCCATCAGTCACCACGAAGATGTTTTACGTGAAACTGCAGCTGAAACCTTGGGTAAACTTGTGGCGATTGTTGGTAGTACACTCATTCAATCCCAGTTGCAACTTTATGTGGATCGAATTGTGCAACTCCCCACTCCTGAATCACGTGCAGGTGCCTCAATCTGCCTTGCACGTATTTGTGAACACATTGGTAGCATGGCAGGTAGCAATCACCTAAAGACAGTTATCAGTGTCCTCCATTCCTTGATTGTGGATGGACATCCGTTGGTGCACACATGTGCTCTTCGATCCCTTGGTTTGATTGCAGAATCTGTTGGTCTCATGTTCTCTCCTTACGTCTCTTCTACCTTGGGACTCTTGGCACAAGTTTTCATGTCAGAACAACATGCACATCCACACAAGGATAGAGGGAGTTCTCAAGTTCATTATTTGATTATGCACATTGTTCATGCTTTGGCTGGTATTCTTGGTCCTGATTTCCAATCCACCACCAAAGTTCGTGATTTGTGTTTTGCATTGGTTGATGACTTGCGACATGATCCTGACCACGACACTATTGCTGAGGCCATTCGGTGCTACCAACAATTTGCCATGTTGTCTGCAGAGCAAGTCAATTATGGTGTGGTGGTTCCCTTTCTCCAAAGTCAATTATCAACACCTGTTCATAAGATTAGACACGCTGCCATCAATTGTATTTACCAATTGGTTCAAAGGGACCCAGGAATCGTCCTCAAGTACGCCTCGCCCGCCTTTATCAAAGATTTGTTTGCTGCTTTGGACATGGAACCTGGATTCGAAGGAACCAAGGATGTCATTTTAACCCTTCTCAAACAGAATGGTCTCCTTCAACCTTCTTCTTGGGTGACATTGTGTGTCGCTTCTCTTTCCAAACAGCAACAAGACAGACCAATCGAATCCGCTGGTGGTGGTGCAGCTGACACGGGTGAAGAGGAAGAAACCATTGTCATTCAAAGCAACAAACCAAGTCGCATCCTCCATCCACATCAATGGAAAACACAACTCTTTTCCCTCAAATGCCTACGCCAGTTGATTTCTTTGGCTTCAGCTGTTGGTTCACCACTGCATGTGGATCTCATTGCTGCAAAGCAAGAGAATGATTCATCCAAAGACTACCTTGTTTACTCTGTTGGTGAATTGATTCGTATTGGCTTTACAGCAGCCACATCTGCCGTCAATGACATTCGATTGGAAGGATTACATTTGATGCATGAAATCCTTTCTGCATTCGCTACAGCTGAAGATGCTGAATTCGAAGGTTCTTCCTTGCTCGAGCAATACCAAGCTCAAATCACCTCTGCCCTCACTCCTGCATTCGCAGCTGGTTCATCTGCACAAGTAGTTGCCCTTGGTGTTCGTGTTTGTGGTTATTATGTTGGTTGTGGTGTTGTCAAGGATCTCAGTACCCTTTCACGTGTCCTCAAACTCCTCATTGCTGCCTTGGAACGCTGTAAGGAGGAAGATGCTCTGTCTCAAGTGGGTGAAATGAAAGATTTCAGTCCTCATGCATCTGCTATGGTGAAATTAGCCGTCTTGACTGCATGGGCTGAACTCTACAGTGCAAGTTTGGAACACAATTATCTTGTACCCGTCGTGCAAACCAATCTGGATCCCTTGTGCAAGTTGTGGTTGATTGGCCTACAAGATTATGCTCGTGTGCGTGTCGACACTGAATCCACTGTTGGTGCCAACTTGCTTGAACGCATGCGTCTCTTTTCTGGTTTGAATTCCATGTATGCTCAATCCACAAAGAACTTTGTGCTTCCCTATTATGAAACTTCATGGACTCCCATTCTCCGTGCCATTGGTGACCTTGCAGAAAAGCGTTATGGGGCCCTTGTTGAGGCGCTTCAACAAGATGTAGAGCATCAAGGTGAGTTTGCAGGCCTCTTTTTACTAGTTGGCCTGTGTCTACATTCACTTTCCAGTACATCGATTCGTGCAGCAGGTATGGAAACCAAAAGAATCTGTCTGCATGCCTTGTGTGCCTTTTTACATCCAGACTTTTCAGGACCTTTGTTCTTGACGAACGAGTTGTTTACAGAATTGTTGGCTGTAATGGATCGGTTGATTCAAACTGAGAATGATCGTATTCGAGTGGATGCATTGACTATTATCAAGAGAGTTGCAGAATGTTATCCAACAGATTATTTGTTCAAGGAAGAAGACAAGTCAGTCCAATGCATACGATTGATCCTTCATGCACTTGCTATTCGTGTGCCTACCTTGGTTGATCCTTACATTTATGCTGGTATGAGTGGTCGTGAAGTATTGGACATGGAGTCCCCCCAAGTGGTGGAATTGTGCTTGCAGTTGTTACGACTCATTCTCACCAATTGTCCAGGGCATTTGAAACAAGAATTACTCACTTCTATCCTTGGTATCTTTGCATCAACCCTCACGTTCACTCAGAATCCCACGATTACCAGTGCCATCACCATGATTCATATCAAGACTCTTTTGGATGACGTATCAGCTGAACACTTGTCCATTCTTCAATCCTTTATCCATGTCCTCAACAACAATAGTGTTGATGAGCGAACGTTGGTTGCAGCTGTTCCTCACATCCTACTCACCAACATTGTGGTCTTGTCGCACAAACCTCAAGTGTATGACAATGTTGCCATCCAACAACAGTTTGTACAGATGGTTGCTCGTGAACTAACCAGCACCGACCAAAAGATCATGATTGGTGCTTTGCAATGCATTCGATCCCTCTGCGTGCTGTCCCTCAAGGAAGACCCTCAACTCCAAGGCATCAGTCAAAAACTACTCCTTGATCTCGTTCCTCACTTTGCACTATGTGTTCAAAACGTCCATTTAATCATTGAGTCTTTGGATAGCGATCTAAGACGAGCTGTGATTGATGAACTTGTGCGTGTACTCACCTCACTCGTTTCCATTGCAGCACCTCCCACCAGTATGTCCCCCCTCCTATCACTGCCTAACATCCCCGTAGAAAAAGATGCGTTTATCCTCGTACTCACCCTCCTTGCCCACGTATTGGACAAACTTGCTCCACTTGGCATCATCGTCCTTTACCAATCCATTGGCAAAAGTTTCATTGACACCATCACTCAAGACTCTTCAGATTTCAAACTCGCTCTTTCCCAACTTGAAGACACGCGCATCAAATCCATCGTGGAACATGGCATCCGACAAGTCTTGACCAACCAATCGTAACGTCGTCTGTGCCATCCATGTATTCCATAAAACGATCATTTTCATCATGCAGGCCATTGCACTCCAACATTGGCAAAGCAATCATCAAATTACCAACATCTGTAACCATTAAACGCGTACCTGATGCCAATCCACCAACAACGCGTCTCGGTAACCAATTCGAATTCCAAATCACCGGTCCACTTGGATCCCTTCCATTCCGCGTCCTACCCTTTGTCAGGCTCGTCATGTCCAAAGAAGAACAGGATGAAACAACTCTATCCATCACAATCGACGACCCAAAGGAAAAACATCAGCGTGCAATGTGGGGAACGACGCGTGCACTCTTATTCAATACCATAACTGGTGTAACTGAAGGATTTACCGTTCCTGTCCGATTCGTGGGTGTAGGATACCGTGCTCAATTAGATGGTGATCAATTGTCACTCAAGTTGGGATACAAGGATCCGATTGTATTGAGTGTACCTGAAGGTGTGGCTGTGCAAGTTGTCAATCCTGCACGTTTGATTCTGGGTGGAATGGATTTGCAACAAATTACTCAATTTGCTGCCAATATTAGAAAGTGGAGACCTCCTGAACCTTATAATCAAAAGGGTGTGTTTGTGGGTAGTGAGACAATTAGGAAAAAGGTTGGCAAGAAAAAGTAAATGGATGGTTGAAGTACTGTTCTATTGTTCTATGCGACAGATGCTGGTGCTGGTGCTGGAGGTGGTGGAGTGGGTGCTGGAGTACGTGTACAAGTGCCTGCTGAACCACCAGTGAGGGTACAAGTGAAACCTTGAGGACAGAGGACAGGGATGAAACCACCACAAATAGTGCCTTCTGGATTGGTTGTAGAACAAGTACCAGGTTGGTTGATGGAAGGTTGTTCACCAAGACAGAATTCACCAGTTGGACAGGCTCTGGGGATGGTGGTACCACACTCACGGGGACGATAGGGTCTGGCGTTGGCAGTGAGTGCGAGGACAGCAGCGAAAATAAGAGTAAAATATTGCATAATTAAGTGTATGAGGTTGAGTGAGTTGCGAGTGTGCTGGTAAGTAAGTAGTAAGTGTGAGTGAAGTGAGGATTGACAGAGGGCGAGTGTGGGCTATTTGTAGTGGCAAGAGACTGTCCTCAGTGTTCCTGGAATTCAATAGTTTCCAGGGACCTTGCACACCACTTGGTTCCCACCATGACTTTATTGTCGATTCGATTGGCCACTTGCTTAGTTACGGAGGAGCTTGCATTTACCAGAGGAGCCGAACTTGCGCTCACACTCATAGCCTTTTGGACAGGCAGTGTAAATGAACCCACCACAAAAGGTGTCTGTTGGGTCACCGTGGGAACATTTGCCGGGCTTGTTAACCATGGGTTGTTCGTTGAAACAATGTAAGCCAGGGCCACAGTCTGTATTGATACGATCACCACAAGGCTGATCGGCTGATGCGATTTTGGCTGGTTCACTGGCACTGGTGGTGGCGGGAGTGGGTTG
This sequence comes from Acaulopage tetraceros, assembly GCA_004114255.1. NCBI lineage: Eukaryota > Fungi > Zoopagomycota > Zoopagomycetes > Zoopagales > Zoopagaceae > Acaulopage > Acaulopage tetraceros. The sequence goes on from QZWU01000130.1 coordinate 23,564, forward strand.
AGGGAAGGCTGCGGCCAGAGCAGCAAAGGCGAGGAAGAGGATAGAGCGCATGTTTTGAAGTGTCTAATTTGCGTTTGGTTGAGTGAAAAAAGTTTCTGGTGTGGGAAAGTCTGCTATTTGACTCTGAAGGATAAAGTATGTATTCATCAAGTTCACTGCAACCATGCCACTCAGACCACAATAACCTCGGTAACTTCAACAGGCTTGACAGGAATTTGGCCAATTGCAAACAACATACCAGGCCATACCATCAACACATAAATAACAAGTGCTAAAATGGCAGTGAATAGCTCACTAGGATAAGGATAAACACCCACGACAAGGTACAAGCCAAAAAGAACTGCCAAATAGAGTGCCTGATACTTTTTGGGTGTAAACGCCTCGTCTTTGTTCTCAGCAAACCTGGTATACATCCACAACATCCAAATGACACCAGAGCCAAAGACCACGGAATTTACGACAATCATAGCGTAGTAGTGCAACACAAAGTGGCCTTCGAATACTACATCATCGAGCAAGTGAACAGACAACACGACATCAAATGCCAATGCCAACAACCGATGCACTGTGAGTAGAGCTACCATGACATAGCCTGTGATACGAACTGCTCTGACAGTACTTTCAGAAAAGATGTTGGCATCCTTGACTGCAAGTGTCCATGCGTAGACCAAACACCACAAGCATGCAGCCAAGATGGCTTCTGCACCAATCAAAATGAGTCCATTGATAACGGTAAGGATCACGTATGTAGCAGTGCTGGGATCAATCCATTGTTCAGTTGTGAACTTGAGAGCACCATAGATGACTGGGAGAAGGAAGCATGCAACAAGAATGACAAGGTAGATTCTGGCATGGTATTTGATGAAATTCCACAAAAGAGCGATAATGATGAGGAATGCAAGGATGCCAAAAAAAATGAGATAGATCATGATGTGTTCGTCAACTGATTGGGAATCGTCAAAAGGGGCTTGTGTGGTGACTTGATCATCTCTGGGAATTCCAATGGTCGTTTTTATGAGAAATCAAAAAAGTTTCTTCGGGTTTCGGTTGCCAGGCTAATTTTAGAGGTTGAACAGTTCACTTTGTGGGTAAGCCCCCAATTTTATGCACACTTCTCAGTCAACTGCAAGAGTAAGTTTGTAGGTGATTTATCTATTCAGACTACAACAACCTCAACAGTCTTGTTAGGAGCTTGACCGATTGCAACCAGCATGCCAGGCCATACCAATAACCCATATGCAACGATTACTAGAATAATTTGAGTTAAATTGTCGAGATAGAGAGGTAGGCTAAAGGTCAAGGGCAAGGCAAACAACAGTGCCAAGTAAATTGCCTGATACTGCTTTGGTCGGAGTGCCACCTCTGTAAATATGTCAAACATGGCAAGCATCCACAACATCCAAGCAACACCTGAACCGAAAACCAAAGAACGCATGACAGGTCCGACATGATAGACCATTACTCTTTGAACATCAATAAACGCAGTAGAAGGGCTTTGAATAATTGGCACAATTTTGAATGCTAATTCTAATGACTGCTGTGCAAAAAGTAATAGAACCATCACATATGCAGTGATGCGAACTGCCTTGATAACAGTTTCAGAGGCAATGTCAGTGTCCTTGACTGCAACTGCCCACGTATAGGCCAAATACCATAAACAGGCAGCCATGATGGTCATGGCACTAATCAAAAGGAGCTCGCTAATGATGCTTACGGCCAAATACGCGTTCCAATTGGTACCCCTCAATCCTTCGATTGATAATTCAATTGCAGCGAGGATGGCTGGGAAAATCAAACAGGCTAAAAGGATAACAAGATAAACCTTGGCACGATATTTGAAGTAATTCCATACAATTCCAATGATGAAGAGTAGACTGAAGATGGCGAGAATGATGACTGCGACTTCCATAATGCAGTGGGGGATCGTTAATGGGGAGGGGGGATTGGCAATGGGGGGCTGTGGGATGGTGGAATTCAGCAAGCACCCTTTTTGATAAAGTTATTGAAAATTTTATGAAACACCCACCTTCATGAAAGGAATTTGCACGAGGTCTTGGCAAGCACACTCTCCTTCAGTCATGCTTGTGTATCCCCATAAACGTAGCAATAGTGCCTTGGCACCCCTCCCCCCAATCAGCAGAGTCAATTGTGTCAACTTATTTTATCAAAGTGTATAGTCACTTAAAATTCCACACATGGCCTGACCAAGACATTCAAACTTCAACAGACTTGCTAGTGCTCTGTCCAATTGCAACCAACATACCAGGCCAAGCCAACAACATATAGACTATAATATCCAAGGCAGTGTAGATAATTGAGCCGTAAATCACGTAGTAATACGCTACAAGTGAAATCATGGCCAAGGTGAACAAGACCGCCAAGTAGAGTGCCTGAAACTTCTTTGGTGCAAATGTCTCATCTTTGCTTGTGTTGAATTTAGCGTACATCCAAAACATCCAGATGGCACCAGTACCAAAGAGCACGAAATACAAGCCAATGATAACATAATAGTAAAGTGTTGTAGGGTATTCATCTCTCCCCTTACCAGATTCGGAACGCTCAAAGCTGTTGAAAAGGTCTTGAAACAAGCTGAATATTGCTACCACCACTTCAGCCACAATAAAGAATGGAACAACGAATACGCCTGTTCGAAAGGCTGCAATGAGAGTATCTGGACTAACAATTTTGGTGCCTTCAACTGAATCTGCCCATATGCGAACCAAGTACCATAAACAGCCAGCCAAGACAATTATTGGAAGGCTTATGAGAAGTTGGTTAATGAGTGCCATAATAGAGTCATCATCATCACGTGCGTTCCAAGCATAAACTTTGATTAGAGCCAAAGTACGGATTGGAACAAGGAGATAGGAGGCGAGTAGGACAAGGTAGATTTTAACGCGATATTTGTAGAAATTCCAAATGAGGGCAAAGAAGATGAGAATGTAAATGACACCAAATGCAATGTCGTGAGGCATGTAGTGAGCGGATCTACTGGGAACGGGTGTCGTGAACATCGTTAAAGAGGGGGATCGCTGGGAGATGATTTGTAGAATTGCGCAAAAAAAGATTTTTGAGAAGGTCTTGGCAGGCGATCACTCCAATTCAGCCAAGTACATGGTCACCTCTGCTGGTTCTGTAATCACACTACATGCCTCAGTCAAAGTTGAAGAGAACTCACATGTAGTTTTATTCAGATACTAAGCACACCATTCAAACTTTAACAGTCTTGACAAGGGTTTTGTTACATTCACAAATGTACTGACATGAAGAGAGAGGCAAGGAAAGTGCAGAGACAGAGAGAGAGGACACAGGAAGAACAAAGGTATAACAGGAGAAACAGAGATAAAGATGTTTTAATGTGAACTTGTATTTATGCTAACTAGAATGCCTTGCTAGAGACTTGAGGATGAGGTGAGGGTATTTATAGGAGAGGGTGACGTAGGGAGCCACATAAGAGGTGGCATCAGCACTTACATAGGTGATGACATAAAAAAGGAATGTGAAAGAAAGTGGTGGAAAGGTGTGACTGCTCTTTCCTTTATAAATAAACAGAGCTATTATAGTGAGGGGGTAAACTATGATACTAATAACTTGACTAAGTTTACTTTATACTTTTATTTTCTATTACTTTTAACTATTTATCTTATTTAAATGAACACTAGCTTATTTTTTAGAGTATTAAGAGTAGTTAATATAGATAATGATTTTAAATTATAAATTTAAAGATTAGATATATATATATTAATAAACAATATATATATCTTAGTAGATAGCTAGAATTTTCTATATACAAGACTAGTATTGAATTATTAGAAAAGAGCCAATAGAGGCTTGTATATATACTAACTTATTTGAATTATAAATTCTAGTCATTAATTCTAAAAATTTATAAAAGATAGAGCTTCTATAATATTTTAAAGTAGAAAATATAGCTTTTTTCCCAAAAGGCTTTAGTGAGAAATAATTATACACATCAAATCCTTAAATGGACATAAAGTTATTTCTGTGCTACCTATAAGCATTGAACTATTACTAGTGAGTTTGATTATTTGCATCCATAGATAACTGGGGAAAAGTCTTTATTACTCTAAAAGATGGACCATCAGACACTACCAAGAAGCATGAGTTACAGAGACTGGCCACTACCCCCCAATAACGTGATTTCAATAATGCAAATTGAAAAGTTATGTTGCTCAAAAAATTTCTGTTTTGCGAATCATCAATTTTTCAAAGATGAGCCAAGGTAACACGTCATTTCAAATCAATCATGTTGGTAGATCCACTCGATTTCTTCAAATCGAACGCTGAAAAACAAGATTGGCCAGA
>QZWU01000131.1:0-27744 GCA_004114255.1 Acaulopage tetraceros
ATGATTGATTTGAAATGACGTGTTACCTTGACTCATCTTTGAAAAATTGATGATTTGCTAAACAGAAATTTTTTCAACATCTCATCTTTTCAATTTGCTTCAATAAAATCACGTCATTGGGGGCAGTGGCCAGTCTCTGTCTCACTCATACTTCTTGGTGGCGTCTTACAGTCCCCCTCCTAGGGTACTGAAGACTGTTCCCTGGTTGTCTGTGGATGCAAACAATCAAACTCAGTTGCAACAGTTCAATGCTCGTAGGTGGCAGAAACAACTTTGCGTCCTTTTTTAAGGATTCGGTGCAGTATAATTGTTTCTCACTAAAGCTTTTTGGGAAAAAAGCTGCTTTAAAATGTTACAGAAGCCCTGTGGTGTGCAACCTCTTTACTGGCCCATTCTGCCCATTCGCAAAGGTGAATTGGATGAGATGGGGATTGAACGAGATAAACGTGTGATGGAATTGGACAGGGATCAGGTGGAAAGTGCAGGGAATTGGATGAGATTGAGGCAAGCAGGACACAATCACATTCCACTTGGGTTGACTAGATTGACTGTTGAAGATTTGGAATTATCCAGTCATATGGTGGAGCATTGGGCCATTCGCATGCATGGTCAACGAACCATGCTGCAGTTGGCTGAGACAGAAGGAGAGAGTCAGCAAGTGTCTCAAGACTATTCCCAGGTGACTCTGAACTATTCCCAAACCCAAGTGACACTGGATTATTCCCATGTCCAAGAGTCCCTTGTGGATTATCCACAGGAACTGGAAGAGGATGAAGGTGACGATATGGAGTTGGAGGAGGAGGATGACTAAATAGTGGATGGGGGGGAATGTCTCAACTGCTTGACGCGTCCTCTTCAGTGAATCAGAGAGACGTTCTAATGCAATTGAAATCAGTCTTCTGCTTAAAGGGAATCGCTCTACATCACACTGCGGGTGAGTAAAGTTCTGTACTGCAGTTGGACGCCTTGCAAACAGTCACTCACTCCATCAAAATGTTTTTGATAAATCACAATTCGAATGGGAGATTTCTACCTCAATACACCACTGATGCACTCGCCCATTCTATCCAGTCTGGCTTCATGGTACTCCTGTGGTGTGATGGGTAATTTAATTTTAGTAATGTGTGGTTGAAATGCGATAACTTTCAACCAACTCGATCCACACTGCAAAGGTTCACTCCTTGTACCACTGCTCATGAGCATAGGGGACTGGCAGTTGCATGCGTACAGGCCATAAAGGAACACCAAGCACGACATTTTGTCACGTCAGGGGACGTCAATGCTTGTCACGCCGTTGCTTATTGTGCACGTTTACTGGATTTGCCTTGTACCATTGTATGCACCGTTTTACCGTTACCACACATACTGCGAGCATGGGAACAGCAAAGCGCTGTTGTGATGATCCTACCAGATGAATCACAGGAGGCACTAGAACAATTTACACTGTCGATTCAAGGTGCATTTTATATTGATGGTAGGAACAATGAGCATGTCACCACTGGATGTGCAAGTTTAGTAGAGGAAGTCAAGGCACAATTGACACTGAGTGGAGGCAAGGTGGATGCCCTACTGTGTTCTGGTCGGATGGGAGGTGCAGTGGTAGAAGGAATTTGTCAAGGATGTCAACGAGTCGGGTGGAACAAAGTACCACTGTTGTGCGTAGAATCCCATGGTGGTAATCCCATTCAGGCTAGTATAGCAGCAAGGCAACGGACTGCACTGGGCACTGTATCGACAGAGATTTCAGGGTTTAGAAATGCTACTTGCAATGCACGACTATTAGATTTGGTTAAATGCCAGCCTTTTGTACCATTTGTAGTGACGGATGCCATGTGTATGGAAGCATGTAGGCGGTTTGCAGGTATCTTGCTGTTACTATTTACATTTAACAACAGGGGTAGATGACCATCAGTTTTTGGTAGAGGGAGCAGTAGGAGCGCCACTTTGTCTCATTTACAATGGACTATTGCAAGAAATCCTTCCATCACTCACAAGGGATGCTCATGTGGTTGTAGTCATTTGTGGTGGGATAGACGTTACTCTGGACATACTGGAGACTTGGAACAAGAGGCACACGACCGTCCCCATGATTGCCAAGAGTGGTCAAACTGTCTTTCTCCGCATGGACAGCCTCTGACTGTAGAATTGAACGGACAGTAGTACATGGAACGCTTCCACTCAAAATCATCATGACCAATTTAACGACTCTTCTTTTCCTTCTTGCTACAGCCACAACTGTATTGACCACACCACGTCCGTTGTCTCCTCAGGTTCAGGCTATCCACGACCACGTTTCCTTTTTCACCAAACAATCTCCAAGTGAATCAGGTGTTCCACCAACCTCCATTCTCGCTTCTGGACAGGTTGTAAATGACCTCGCAGCTTATGGAGACGAGCCATCCTTTTGCCAAGACATTTACCTTCCAGCAATCACACAAGCCAAACAAGAAGTCCTCATTACCACTTTTTTATTCGAACGTGGTTCTCCTTGTGCCAATGTAGCTTCCCGTGCCCTCACTATCCTCAATCAACGTGCTGCAGATTCAGGCAACAAACTCCGCGTTTACTTTATCATCTCTACGCTCTCTCAAATGATTTTCATGTATAAAAAGAAGGGTAGTAATGGTGATGTGCCTCCCTTTAAACTCCCTAGACTTGGTGATGTGGTAAGAGTCTTGTCAGAGGCTAGTCCAAGTACCTTTGATTTGCCCAGCGCTGCATCCTTGCCTCATTTGGATTTCAGAATCAAGACATTTCATAGTTGGATTCTTGGGGCTATTCACAACAAATTGGTGATTGTGGATGGTAAGACTCTTGTGATTGGTAGTAAGAATTGGGATGAGTTGCATGGATTCGAGTACGCTGCTAGGTTGGAAGGAACCATTGCTGCTAGTGCTAGATTGGATTTTAGTAGAATGTGGAATGAGCCCTTGCCTCTCCTTGCACCACCACCACCACAAGAACAACAATCCACAAGTGTGCCCATGCTTTACTTGTCAAGAGTGGCCAACAAGCACTTTTCCCATCCTCAAGACAATCCTCAGAATCAAGCTTGGATCAAGGCATTGGATGTGGCCACCAAATCTGTTTACATTCAATCTCCCAACTTTATTACTCAAGTCATGATGGATCAAGTGCTCAAGACTGTACGCCGTGGCATCAAAGTCACCATCATCACTTCTTTTGCCTGGAATGATGTGATTTCCTTTTTGAATCTCAAGTCAGCTGGCAACAATCGTCTTGTCATCCAGCGCATGTATGCTGCTCTTGCTAATGAACCTCAAGCACGCGCCAACCTCAATGTCTGTTACTTTATTGGTAAGCGAGTTCAGCCTCCACTTCCATCCAAAAAGGAGTTTTCCCATGTCAAGTTTATGGCTGTTGATGATCAATTTGTCATCTTTGGATCAGGAAATCAAGACACTCAGTCTTGGTACAATTCCAGTGAAGCCAATGTTCTCATTGATGATGCTCAAGTGACCAAAGATATGTTGAACAAGTTGTTGGAACCACAGGCTAGTTTGAAGCATTGCTACAGAGATCTCCTTGGCATCAAACCCGCAACGGATTCGAGCTGGATGGAGGAGCAAGCTGACATTGCCGCCACTCTCACTGAATAAAAAAAAGTTGACCCGTGTCTATCCAAATCCACACTCTTTTCCATCATTAAATGTCTGAACCTCCACTGTCCCCGCCACCACCATCGGGACCACCGCCCACACGGACAATGTTGGCAGCGGCCCTGTCTAAAGCGCAATCAGCTGTACTTTTAGATGGCTCAAACAATCTGCAAGATGCATTAATCGCATATCGAGATGCAGTCCGATTATTGGAGATGGTGATTGAACGCACGGAATCTGAGCCATCCCGTGCTAAATTAGACAAGATTGTATACGATCCAACACCTCGATTAATCCTAGCTAGTATCAAACGTATTCTAATCGAATAATTGCCATTACAGATAATCTCAACAAGGCAGCCAAACCTCCGCCAGATGCACTTCCCAACCTGGTTAGTGTACCGCAGCAAGAAGAACAAAGGGGAAGATCACTTCAACAATTATTTGCGGATTCACGCGCACGTTCACGGTCACCACTGCCACCCCCGCCTCCTACTCTTGCCTTACAAAAGGAAGTGGAACACATTCGTAGAAACCGTAGTAAAAGTGATGGTGGTGCCATGATCAAGGCATTTGCACCTCCTTCTCTGGCTGATATGCCACCATTAAAGAAATTGGAACATCATAGGGAACATTTGCATCAAAAGACGCCATCGAGTGTTGTGAGTCCAAAAGGATCAGTTGTGGACATTCGGAATTCAGTGAAATCCAAAGCAAGTTTGCAGGATCTGAGGGAAAAGGATTCTGATACAGAAGTTGCTTCGATTACGAGCAAAAAAACAATTAGTACCAACCTGAGTCGCACGATTTATCGAACACCAAGTTTACCTCAACTGCAAAATGATTCAGCGTCCATTAGTGAGAGACAGAGGAAAAACAGTGCAGTTTTGGTGAAAAAGATGCCTAAAAAGGTGACCATGGAAGTATCGCTGTACCAAATACTCAAGGAAGAAGATGAGACGCGTGACGTTGTTTACATTCCACCACCACCACAAGATGCACTGGAATCCCGTGCATTTTGGTTGATGCAAACCTTGGAACAATCTATTTCAGCAGGCGCTTACATTTCACCCAACCTCTTTATACCAAAACATGTGTGGCAAATGAAGAATGTGCGATTACAGGCACTGGATGTGAAAATAGTACAATGTGACAGGGTGAGAGAGGCATTGGAACACATGACACGCCTTGAAATGGAAGAAAGCAGCAAGATTCTTAGAGAACTGGAATCATTCGACACCATCTTAAGCACAGCACGAACTGCATTAGCCAAGAAATTACCCTTTATCAAAGATGTCTCCAAAAAGAAGGTCCTCAACGTCATGGGTGGCCTTACAAAAAGTGTGGAACGGATTCAAGCGACCTACACCAAAGACAAGTCGGGAGATTTACTTGTAGAATACGTGGAAACACTTGCACGACTCTTTAGGGCAAGTCGATTACTGGATCAATGGTGCCGACATTTCGCATCAGGACAGCCATTTACTCCACTATCACCCTCACTGCTTACATCGAATGGACTTTCACCTACTGTTTACACGTTCCCAAAATCATCGACAGAAAAGCGTACGTCACTAGCGAGCAGTGTTGATGGTGGTGGAGATGCAAGGTCGAATGCTATCCTGGACAAGATTAACAAGACGCATGATTTCTTTCAAAATGTGCTTTGTACGTTTGTACTTAGGGATCTTGGGCATTTGTATGGGTCGTATGTCAAGTCTGCGAGGGACTGGATGTGCGATTAGGAATAAATATGGTTCCTTGAATTGAGGAGGATTGCTTGGGGAGAAATCGAGAGAGGATTGGAAATCCACTGTCAAATTTGGCTTTTCCACTTGATGAAAAAAATCTTTGGTGTCACCAGGCACAAGGACGCGATCAATTCCATTGATTATTCTCCTGATGGCAAGCAATTAGCCACAGCTTCATCAGATACGACGGTTGATACCTGGGATACTGCCACATGGAAACGATTACGTAATTTCAGTAATGCTGGACCCATATATGCTGTTCATTACCATCCAACTAAAATGGAATTGGCGTCAGGTGGAAAGATGGGAATTTACGTTTGGGATTTGGCGCAGGGTTTTTGCGTGCAGCGTGTCAATCACGCTAATGTCCGTGCTCTGCGGTGGCTGACTGGTGATTCGTTCGTGTGTGGTGATTCGGATGGGAAAGTGCAAGTTGTGACGCGTAAAGGGGATGTTGTTGCAAATTACGCGTTTGACGGAAGGTACAAGCACGTCTATGGACTATCCATTATCAGTGAAACCAAGTTTGTAGTTACAGTTTCCAGCAGTGGTACACTTGTTTACCAAATGCACATTTTTAACTTGCAAGGATCCAAACTTGCGATGGAGTACAAGTTGGAAGGGAACGGAAGGTATGTGACAACTTCGCCTGTTTACGGTGGTACATCTGTGATTGCTGCTGGACGTGTCAATGGGGCGATTGATGTTTGGAATTTGAAAAAGAAGACATTGAAGGAATTGAAGAGAGAGAACAAATTCGGCACGTGTGTTTGTAACATGGTGGGAAAGGATCTGGAGTATATTGCTGGAGGTGATGGAAGGGACGTGTGTGTCTGGAGCATGGCGAACGGTACCAAAAAGTGGAAGAGTGTGAATCACACCAAAGATGTGACAGGAATTGCAGTAAATCCAACGAATCCGTTAGAATTTGCAAGCTGTGATGAGGATGGAACTTTTATTGTCTGGAACTTGGAGCAAGCAGTGGCTGCGGAGAAGGTAAAGTCGGTAGAAGGACAGAGTCAGAGGCAGAAGGGAGAGGTGGAAAGTGTTCTATCGCAAATGGAGAGAGTGGAAACGAGTACTGTTCAAACTGCCAAGGAAGAGAAAAAGTTTGCGCAATCGGACAACGCTGAGAACATTCCTGCACGGTTGGTCAAGATGACAAAAGAGCACAATCAAATGGAAATCTTGATGGAAGCGTTTCAAAGCATGCAGGTAGAGCTGGGTGAGAAGTTCTTTCAAATGTATGAGATGACTGCACAACAGATTGCCAGTATTCAAATGGTAAGCACCGTTGCGTACATTTAACCAATTTAGGTGGTCGCCCAAGTCCAGCATGTTCAAACTTTTACGCTAGATGCATTACAAGTGATTCAGTTGGAGCTACAAGGAATCAAAGCGCAACAAGCGCTACAAGCTAAGAATCAAAACATCACTGCTAAATCCAGAGTCCAACATCCTCACGATTTTCAAGCGACTTTTGTGGAAGAAATCCCTGTGGTCAAAGCACCACAGCCGCCACCAGCAGTACCATGGCTACAGGATGGAAGTATCATCAGTATTCAACACCAAAGGTCAGGTCCCTACCTAACATTTTGCAAGGCAAATCGAGGTAACCTGACCATATCACACTTTCAATTCTTGTCATCCACACCAAAAGTCGCGTCCGAGAATCCACATTGCCTGTTTGTAGTTGAGAGTGTGGATCAAGGCACATTTAACCTGCGTTCAGCCTCTCGCGGGGACTTGCTCTCACTACAGGAACACTCTGACCAATATGAAGATGGCTTTGTGGTAACCCTTCAGGAAGAATCTGATGCTTCAACTCGCCTTAGTGCCCAAGTGAATGGGAATGGCAGTGTGAGGCTGGTGGGTAAAAAGAGACATCACCTGAGTTGGATTGACCACCAGGGCTACTCCATTCTAGCAACGCAGTCCATTCTACCAACAAGCTTTGGTGAGTTTTTTGTAAACAAAGTTGGGAACTGTTGATTTTTTTTCAGCTTTTTCCCATTTGATGGATCCTCATGTGGCGAAATACTCATCGAATGCCCGTCATCTCGTCACATCATCAGGATCCACTGTCATAACCTCAAGGTTTGTTTACTGTTGATAAAGTGGGCACTTGAAATATAATAAACACGGTTTATTCCGTTTGACCAGCAAATGAGAGGTTAATGTTCCTGCAAAACATGAGGGATCCATCAGCATTTTTGCCTACAACCTTGGCAGTGACTGACATACCAGCAACTAAATTTGCAGGAATATTCAACTTGTGTTGAAGGACTTGATCGCCTGCAGCCAAAGGACACTTGACACCATAGTCTACACCAACCTTGCAGATATCATAGACAAGAGTGCCCATGCCAGCAGCACGAGCCAATGCAGAGTCCAGAGTAACAAAAAGTTGAGCACCTTTATCCATCGCACGACTGAGTTTACCCTTGATGGTGATGGTGGCTGGCTTGCCAATCACTGGTGGATCAGGGCTAATGGTCAAATCTTCAGGGGCAATAGCAAAGGTACCACCAGTTTCACCAACGCCAGTACAAGCAGAGTGACTGGATTTACTGGTGAAAAGCGAGTTCATGCCACTGTTGAGCCATCCACCAAGTGTGGGGCTAGCGACGGAAAGAGTAGCGAGAGCGAGGATGGTCAAAGCAGGAAAAAGGCGGGTCATCTTGATTGCTTCTAGCAAAAAAAGTGTGGTGTGATGGGTGTGATGAGAAAATTTTTTTATTCCAGAAAATGAGGATGGATTTTCCAACTGATTTGCTGCTGTGTATCATCTCGCAGTGCAAAGGCATCATGCCACGCAATAGTGTGCTGCGGTTAGCATTGGTGTGTAAGCATTGGTACCACACTATCCTTGATGATTATTGGCGCAATGAGTTTTGTCTCAGTACGTCCATCACCAACAAATCTGATGCACTGCGAATCCTCAGCCGATTTACCACTCAAACCACCGTGTACAATAGCATCCTTCCACGCAATCCACTTGTGATCACCCGGGTATTTTTAGAATTTCATTTGGATGAGGATACGTCGCCACAGGATCAACAGGAACATTTTAAAGTGTTATTGCAGATTATCAAGTGTTTGAAACGCGTCCGATTGCTTTACATAGAAATGGATGAGACCTCTGAAACGGTGGGAAGAGGGCCAGGCGTATTTATTCGACAAGTGTTGCAGTCGCTGCCAGCCTTGGAACATTTAGGATGTTCACGTGCCAATCAACATGGAACACAGCATCACTGCCTCTTTCCTTTTATATACACAGGATTGCGTGGACGCATGCTCAAGACTCTGGATATCAAATTGGTCGTGTATCCACCCTGTCAAGAACATTTGGTCAAAATGGCACAAGCTCAACATCAATTGACTTGGCTGGCACTTCCTTACGCTTTTGACCACAATGGCATCTGCTTGTTGCCTGTGGCGCACCTTGATCGATTAAGGATACTTGAGATCAATGGTGATACATGGAAAGAGACTGTGTATATTGAAGAACAGATTGAATGGAAGGCAATGTTCCACACTAGTCTATCGACCTTGGCTCAGACCTGTAAATCACTCGAGTCGATAGATTTGGATTGGGAACTCAGCAGTGGTAATCCACAGTTCCTCTATGACTTTTCAATCGTCATGAACATCCTACCACACTTTTCCAATCTCAAAGTGGTTAAATTACGCGTGCAACCAGGCATCAGCCTTGGTCAAGTGGATTTGGAAGCACAACCACCCCTGCCCACTGTGGAATCATTCACCTTATTGGACTGCAAGACCACCAACAGAACAGTTTATGCATTACCCAATGTTCAATGGCAACAATTAACCTTTCTCAACCTTTACACTGCCATCACATCCAAAGACGTCATTCAAAAGATATTGATGAATACACCACGCCTCCGAGTGCTATGGTGTCTAGTTTATTTCGTGAGTAGGGACATTCCAGTGGAAGACATGGTGGAATGGCTGCAGTTTACTCATGGCCAAGACATTCTCTCATTTGAAGCAGTTATCAATTTAAACAACAGCGACTGTCTGTTCGACACAGCGCAGCAAGTGACCCAATCTGTCTGCAAATCGTTTCCAAATGCCTTTATTCACTTGGTGTTCAAGGGTGGATGCATTCGCACGCTTGGTGTAAACAAAGGTACATTCCATGCTGAAGATTTTTTACTCGACTGTACTACCTGCAATCCTCCCACTGGACTGATGGAGTGGATTCCATGGAAGGTGTAGGGGGGGGGGCTGTCGAATGTTGTCCTGGCCTCTTTGCCCTATAGCCTCTGTCCACAAAGTCAGTTAAAGTAGTCCACAAGCCACTTCTCCAAAAAAAAATTTTCATCCATCCAGTCTATTTTTCCACATGTTCAAGCTCACCTTCACACCACCCGAAAGAGCCACCACCAGTTCGGAACCCCTCGACCTCACATCTGTACCATTTCACAGTGGAACTGATCCCAACGCATATGGCCAACACCCTTATCGTACTCAATCAGCACCTTGCTATTTTCCAACAGAGGAAGAATTCAAAGATCCATACGCATACATTGCCAAAATCAGACCAGAAGCAATCAAATATGGACTATGTAAAATCGTACCACCAGCAGGATGGAATCCACAATTTGCATTAGATACCAGTGTATGCGTCACATCATGCCCATTTGCTCACATCATCTCTAGACATTTCGCTTCAAAACACGTTCTCAAACGCTCAATTCAATGAATGCTTTCACTCGCGTCAATCTCAACTATCAGGAACGTTTGTACAAGTTTCACCGTCAGCAAAACACAAAGATACGCTACACGCCCATACTAAACAAGAAGCCAGTGGATCTTTATGCTCTTAGAAATGAAATCAAGTCACGTGGAGGCTGTTACAAGGTACCTGCTGTATAGTAATGAGTGACATGTATTAGGTGAATGATCAGAAACGGTGGGCTGAAGTGGGACGAGCATTAAAGTTGGACGCCAAAACGTGTACATCGCTCAGTAATTCCATCAAGTCCACTTATATGCGTATTATTCTGCCTTTTGAAATGTATTTGTTGGAATTGGGAGAATCTTCTGCTGAACCAAGTGATTCTCTGGAACGGTACAAGGAGGACCAGCGTTTAGCTGCCATGAAGCAAGAACAAGTGGATGAAGGGGAGGATCAAGGCAGTGCACCAGTGAGACGCACTGGACGACCAAAGAAGGCCAAGAACTATGGCAGTGATTATGAGGAGAATTTGTCAGAGAGTGGTGATGAGGATAAGAAGCCAAAACGAACTAATGGGAAGCGTACGATGGCACCTTCAACTGCACCTCCTGTCAAGAAGCGCCGACTTCCAACCACCAAATGCTGCATGTGTCGCCAACTACCCTCTCAAGAAGCAGTGGATGCTGTTGAATGTAGTGACTGCAAACGATGTTTTCACTTTTCATGTGCAGGTATTGCAGAACACAATACTCTTGGCAAAGAGTGGTACTGCAAAGATTGTGTGCTCAATGCAGGAGATGACTTTGGATTTGATCATGGCGGAGTTTATTCACTCGGCGAATTTCAACAAAAGGCAAACCAGTTCAAACAGGCTCATTTCAAGGACAATTGGAATCCAACTGATGCATTCAGATCCCAATCTGACATTCAAGTCAATGAATATCAAGTATCAAAAGAGTTTTGGAGATTGGTACATTCGCCCTCTGAGAATGTTGAAGTGGAATATGGCGCTGATTTGCATGCTGCTCGACATGGCAGTGGATTTACCACCAATGCTGCCAGCCCCTACTTTGCACATCCATGGAACCTCAACAATTTACCCGTTTCCAAACAATCACTCTTTTCCAATATTCAAAACAAGCGCATTTCTGGCATCATGGTACCTTGGCTCTATGCTGGCATGTGCTTTTCCACCTTTTGTTGGCACAATGAAGATCATTACACGTATTCCATCAATTACTTGCATTTTGGTGAGACCAAGATGTGGTATGGAGTTGCAGGAGAGGATGCTGAGGCATTTGAACAGGTTATGAGGCAACAAGTTCCAGAACTATTCGAACATCAACCTGATTTACTATTGAAATTGGTGACCATCATGAGCCCACAAATCTTTATCAAGAATGGTGTTAAGATTTGCAACTTGCCCCAACGTGCAGGTGAATTTGTGATTACATTTCCACGTGCCTATCATGCTGGATTCAATGTAGGATTCAATTTTGCTGAAGCAGTCAATTTTGCCACTCCTGATTGGATCGATTATGATCTCGATTGCATTCACCGTTACAAGTTTTTCAAGAGACAACCTGTGTTTTCACATGAAGAGTTGGTGCTTGAGACGTACAAACGGTCCCCTCGTTACAGAAATGAAGAATGGATGCTCAAGGCACTATTGAAAATATGTGAGGCTGAACAGGAAAAGCGCAAAGAGTGGCGTGCTAGCCAAGTCATTTGCGAGGAAAGATGGCACCAATCCACATTGATGCAAGAATTGGAAGCTGTGGATGGTAGTGTGCAAGTCGAAAATGCTGATGAGAAACTTGGGCAGTGTTTGGTGTGTAAATGTTACCTGTTCCTATCATGGCTAGAGTCACCACTTGGTAAAAAGCGTGCTTGTTATGAGCATGTCAAGGAATTGAAGGCGTCTGGGGGATCTGATGTGGTGATGATGATGAGATTACGTGATCGTGAACTCTTAAAGTTGATTCAAATGGTTCAAGGGGTAACACTGTAATTGTACACTGATAAAACTGGCCAGTTGCACTGGTGTCTGAGGTGGGTCATGCTTGCACACAAAAACAAAAGCCCCAAAAAGATCAAGGGAACGATCCCAAGACGAGTGGTAGCTAGTCCTTTACCACAAGAACGTCCAGAGTTTGTGGATGAGTTGTTTGATCCCATCAAGGCGATCGCACAGCCATCATCACAGCCAACACCACCACAGCCACCAACTATGCCCAAACCGAGATTATCATTAATGACACGACGGCTATTATGGTGGAAAACAGCCACCATCAAAGTACCACCTGCACCTGCTCCTCCTCCACCGTCTTCACCTCCATACAATGCATCACAATTCCTCAAAACTCTTTTAATAACTTGGAATATGAATGGTACAACAGGCACTAGTTTTGACTCCATTTACACTGCAGATCACTATGTGGACCACACTGAACCATGGAACAACAATTATGCACACGATATCATCATAATAGGGACACAAGAATGCATGGCATCTATCCCAATGGCCATTTTATTCCCTGATAAAACTGAATGGGAAACTAGGATGAAAGAGGGGTTGGGATCACGGTACACCATGATCAAGAGTGATGCATTAGCAGCATTACATGTGGCCGTATTCGTGCATGAACGGGTAAAGGATCAAGTGAAAAAAGTGGAGAGTATTGTAGTCAAAACTGGGTTCAATGGGTACATTGGCAACAAGGGAGCGGCTGCTGTATCCTTTTTATTAAGGGAAAAGCGATTCTTGTTTGTGAATTCTCATTTAACTGCGCATCAAGATGCTACGCTTGCAAGGAATGATGATGTGGCCAAGATTACAGCACAACTGTTGCCTGATGAACCAGGTGTAAGGGTGCAACGGTCCAGTACAGCTTACGAGAGTACAGCATATGCAAAGACAATCAAACAGAAACCACAGAGAGCGTCAACTGCAGTGGATTCAGTGGCATTGAGTACAGCAGGATTCCATAGACAACAGTTTGATTATATGTTTTGGTGTGGTGATATGAATTATCGCGTACAGATGGACAGGAAACGTGTCAACACCTTTATTAGAAAAGGTGCACATTTGAATCTGTTGGCTCATGATCAGTTGAGACGAGAGATGCAGCATGGACGAGTCTTCAAGGGTTGGAGAGAAGCGGATATTTCGTTTCCACCCACTTTTAAATTTGATACGGCGGCGACCACTGCGCAGACAGAAACTGTGGGCACTGTACGATCTGTCCAGTCCATGAAAACAGCCTCTATTCGTAAAAGGTGGAATCAAGTGCATCCTCAAGGTTTTGGTCACAATATCTACGACTCTAGTCCAAAGCAACGAGTGCCGTCTTGGACGGATCGTATCCTCTATTCAGCATCAAGTGCACCACGATCACCCTCCACTGAATGGCACCATCAACCCATCCTTCCTACACGCTACTTTGCCGTCATGGAAGCATCAGAAAGTGATCATCGTCCAGTGATTGGTGAGTATCTCATTAATATTTATTAGTAAACACCCAACGCTCCTTCACAACAGTACAAACCACCACTACCCTCTCCCTCACCTCTCTATCAATCTTCTTCCAAGCCTTCTTGACTAATCGTGCAACACG
Organism: Acaulopage tetraceros; assembly: GCA_004114255.1. NCBI lineage: Eukaryota > Fungi > Zoopagomycota > Zoopagomycetes > Zoopagales > Zoopagaceae > Acaulopage > Acaulopage tetraceros. Next base: position 13,696 of record QZWU01000131.1, read on the forward strand.
TCCACTTGGTGCCCAAACGTGAAGAATCTGAACAAGATCAGTCCTTTGAACAAATGGATACATCTGCTCATTCAACCAATCACAAACCTCCTTTCCATCAAAGAATTCATCATCAAATGCAAACACATCATCACCATCAATGGACCATACACTGACACCTGAATCACTTCGTTGCCTCTTTCTCAGCATCCGACTACGCTCCTTGTCCTGTTCCAACCTTGCCAACAAGTCACTTGCACCATCATCACCATCCAAGAACAAAGTCTTTTGACAAGCAACAGCACCATGCATCTTTTTCGTAAGCAGTCGCTGAGCATCCTCCTTACCATATCGTACACGAGGTGGCCCACATGCCCTTGTCACTGATACTGAAATGCGCGATTTGTTCACTTGACACACATAATCCGTCATTGGTCCACCCTTTGGATAATACTTGACTTGCATTTCAGTATGTACATGATCAGCACCCAACATTCTATCAGCAAGCACTTCTGCAGATAGTGCTTCACTTAGTAAACTACTTCCACCTGCATTAGGTTCATTCAAAACACGTTGAGCAAGATTGCCCCACTCGAAATGATCCGATAGCCGTATAAATGTCTGAATGAACACTCCTCCACCATGCTGTACAGTCCCATGTCCCTTGGTCCACTCTTTTACAAGTGACTGGAATGTAGTGAGATGATCCACTGGTACAAACATGCACATTCCATTGTCCTCGATCCCAATGACACGACGCTCCTCTTCTTCTTCCTCCTCCTTTCTATTGAACAAGGGTAAGGAGGCTCCCTTTACTACTAAAGTTGCCGCCATTTTTGTTGATTTGGATCGGAGCAGGATTCGCCTCAGCAGCATCATTCCTACAATCACTCTCTTGATGAGGATCTCGGCGCAAGCGTTCAAAACGTTGCTTGTTGTTGTTGTGTGATAGAGTTGAGCAAAGAAGGAACGAAGCCCATGAAAAAAACTGGCTGGTGGTGGTAGTGAGGCCAGTGACGACAGAGGTGGTGGTGACGACAGAGGTGGTAGAGACTGGGAGAGTAGAGATGACGGCAGAGGAAGAGGACTGCTGCTGAACCTGCTGCTGCTGCTGCTGTTTGGTGCGCTGAGGAGTGCTTCTGTTGAATAAAGTTCTGACAAAGAGGACTGCGAGGATGTTGTAAACATTGAAAGTGGTGGTAGTGGTGTTGGACATTTTTGTTGTTGCTTGTTGTTAAAGTTTGGTTTTGGTTCAAGTGGTTAAAGTTGGCTTGGCTGATTGAGGCTTGAGAGCAGAGTTTTTCTTTGGAGAAAGGTGCCGTGACTCACTTTTGTTCCTGTCCATCTTCATCTCTTGGCACTGGGACTGGTGGTGACTCTAACGTTATGGTACTTGGGACCATGAGTGTATCATTCTTGAGTGATCAGCCAAGCGCTGTGACCGTACGTTTCTGGCTGCCAAGCATCCCCCCCTACACTGCAACATGAGCTGCATCCTCCTCCTCCCCACAACCAGGCAGCCGCCTTACCCCCTTCCAAGACCCCCCCAGTCCCAGCCCACCAGCCCTTCCACTGCTGACATGCTGACCTATCCACCACTCAAAAATCTTTTTCACATCACCAGTTGAAATGGACATTGATTCCACAACCCTCATCTTGGCTGGCTCATTATTCACACTTGCTTACTTATCTTCACAGTCCAATCAACGTGATGTACCATCAGGCGTCCTCCATCGTCAATCTCAAATCTCTCCCATCAGAAAACCAAACGAATCAGCAGTATATGCATCCAGCGTTTCCCTTTATACGCTTTTCCAACATCTCTCATCCCTTAAAACCGTGTGCGATGTCTTTAAACACGGATCCAAACACGGTGGAGAATTCCTAGGTAAACGCGTCAACAATCAATACCAGTGGACCTCTTATTCCAATACTACCAACAAGATCAAATCCTTTGGTTCTGGTTTAATGCGATTAAAGTGCTACAAACCTCATGGAATGCTGGGTGTTTGTATGCCAAGTGGTCCAGAGTGGGTCATGGCTGATTTGAGTGCATTGCATTACAGTTTGACGACGGTTGCCATGTATGAAACGTGGTCAGTGGACATGATGGTGGCTGCCATTCACGCTGTTGGATTGGAAATGATTGTCGTATCTCACCATACGCTCTTTACTATTCTCAAAGCACTCAAGAATTGTCCTACTCTCAAGTGTATTATTGTGGTGGGCGGAGATGTGGAACAGACTGAGAGAGATCGTGCTGATGGTGTGGGCGTGCAAATGTACACGTGGCAACAAGTGGAAACATTAGGCAATCAACATCCACAGGATTTCCACTCTCCTGATCAAAATGACATTGCTCGTGTGTGCTTCAAGAGTGGACAACATTCCAACGTTCGTGGAGTGGCTTACACGCATCATGCATTGATTACAGTTGCTGCTGGTATGTTTAGCAACTTTCCTGCTGATAAGCGTCCCAACCAACGTGATCGGCACTTGTCCTTCCTTCCACTTGCTCATGTGTACGAACATTCCATTTTAATATTTTGCATGTTGGCCGGATCTTCTGTAGCATTCTTTGGAGGCGACACTAAAAAGCTGATGCATGATGCAGCCCTTGCCAAACCCACCATGCTCTCCACTGTCCCTTCAACCCTGAAAAACATTCGCCAGGATATTTTAAATCGAATTGAAACACGCAAAAGTGCTTGGCACAAATCCATGTTTGATTATGCATTGGAAAGACAATTGATTGAATTGGAACAAGGTCATTTGTCACAAGGTGGGCTGATTGAACGCATTGCATTTGGTGGAATCCGACAACAATTTGGTGGTTGTCTTCGTCTCATCACGTGTGGCGCAGCTCCTGTTGATCCAAATGTCTTGCAATTCTTTAGGGCCGTGTTTGGTGCTCACGTTATTGAAGGCTATGGGCAAACCGAGGCCATTCCTGTCATGACCATGTCTCATTTGTATGATTACAATGCTTTCTATGGCAATCATGTGGGTGCACCCCTAGCAGGTTGTCAAATCAAACTTGTTGATGTTGAGGAAATGGGCTATACAGCTGATGATGAACCCAATCCGCGCGGTGAGATTTGTGTTGCTGGTTTCGGTTGTATGAAGGGGTTTTATCAGAATGGAGTCTTGGAACCCATCAATACGCCTGATGGATGGATTCACACGGGCGATGTAGGTGAATGGCTTCCCAATGGTACACTGAGGGTCATTGGATCCCGTAAAAGTGTGGTCAAATTGTCACAGGGTGGAAATGTAGAGCCTCACACTCTTGAAAGTATCTATGAACAAAATTCCTACATTAGCCGGATTTACATTCATGCAGATCCCTTGCAAGATTTTTTGGTGGCATTGGTCATTCCACACGAACATCGATTGATGCAATGGGGCAAGGAACATGACCTCGATCTCACCTTTAAGGAATTATGCCAACATTCCCTTGTCAACGAGTTCCTCCTCTATGAATTACAAATGTCGGGCTGTGAGAGTCACCTTCGTGGATACCAGCACGTTCGATCCATCCATGTACTCGATGAGACCTTTTCAGTCAAACAAGGCACAGCAACCGTCACGGGTGAACTGGATCGACGTGCATTGTCCTCCAAATACGCCAAACAATTAGCAGCACTCTACACCACTCCATCCACGCGCGTCCCTTGCAATAACACTTAAGCAAAAAATAAACAGTCACATGGAATGTTCCACAGGATTTCCCCACATAAAAGAAGCCACGCGTCCTCCCACCACCAAAAACTTTTTTACCCCATTAGCCAATCGCTTTAACGACCTATACACAAAAAAACCTGTTACTACTTGACGACAACATTTACAATGCAATTCTTCACCGTAGCCCTCCTTGCTCTTGCCGCCACCATCTCCACTGCCGCTCCACAAAGCAACAGTGGTGAAATGGTCAAATTCACATCCTGTGGTACCTCTGCTGATTCCGTCCTTCTTGACACCATCACCGTGACCCCAGATCCACCAGTCCTTGGTAAGGCTGTCACGCTCAACCTTAAGGGTAAATTATCAAAGGTTCTTGATTTGGGAAGTAAGATGCACCTCAAGGCCAATATTGGTACCATCAAGGTCAAGGATGAGACTTATGATATGTGCAGTAAGGCTCAATTGCCTTGTCCCATTGCTGTTGGACAACAGACGATTAACGCACTTTTGGAAGTTCCTTCCAACATTCCCCCTGGTGTGACCATCAACATGCAAATTACTGGAACCAACAAGGATGGAAGTGCTGCCTTTTGTTTGACTGGTAGCATGAAGTTTGCTCGTGGCCTCTGAATATAACATGAAGAATTTATCCACGTTTGTGGTGCTTATGATGTTTGTGAGGGTTGTGCGAGCGCTTGTGAGCGACTACATGAGGAGCAGGTGCCACACTAGGTACTGGAGGTGGTGGAGGTTTCACTGCTGCAGCTGCCACAGCAGGAGGAGGAGCGACAAACGTAGCAGTTGCCATTGGTACAGTGGACACAGCAGCCACCTGAGCCTTCACTGGCACTGCAACATTATTTGCTGGAACACTAGGCCCCTGCACAGTATTAGGAGCAGGCTTACCAGCAACCTGCCCATCAATCAACAAATTCCCTGCAACATCCACCCTATACTCTTTTTTAGCTGACCAATCCAATCCCTTGTACTGCAAATAATTCTTCCACTCATAATCCTTAACTTTGTCCTTATTCTCACCCTTTACACAGACAGCTTGAATATGCCACCAACTCTTTGTAGTACAAATGAAACCCAGTACACAATATTTTGGTTGTGAAGTACCACCACAGTATTCTTCTGGATTCCCCCATTTGCGTACACACTTAAAGTTTGGTTTAAAGTTGTACCATCTGGAAAGGTCTCTGCAGAGGTACTCTGGTCCACATCGAGTGGTTTTTTCCTTGCGGTCACAGGGTTGGTTGAGAGCCAGCGGAGTTCGTTTGTCCTGTGTGTAATCAGGTGGAGGTTTTTTGGGAGCTGCGGCATAAGCAGAGGTGGCGATGAGCAATACAAAAAGGAATAAGTGATGGAAATACATTAAATACACAAAAAAAAAGATGATGAGCACCAGGCGAAATTGTGAGGAGAAAAAAGGTTTTCCCACCACCAACAAACAAGCTCGCACCTTATCCTTCTTCATTCACAAGGCGACGTCGTTTGTGCTCATGTCCATTGCTGTCGTGCTGTTGGCGTGTCAGTTTCATGTTCATATCCATCACAGTGGACTGTAGTGCCGCCATGGAATGATGCATATTATCCATAAAGTATTTAAGTGTTGCATTCATATTCTCTAATTGCTGCATACTTTGCATTTGGTTACGTTGGAGGACAAATTTAAGTGATGCATTTTCTCGCTGTAATTCTTCCATCTTTTTCATGATTTGTTGTGACTGAGAATCCTTTTGTAATGCAGAAACTGAAATGGTGTCGAGGGATTTTGTGAGATCCAGGGGGAGAGCGGGAAGTCTGGATGGTGAAAGAGTGTCGATACGGAGTGCAGGATGGTTCATGGATGGTCGTGGTGCAATGGTTGCTAGAGGCGGCAGTACTGGAGGAATGGGAGTAACTTGGGCCATTTGCCATACTGTTAGGGACTTGCTACCAAATGTCACAAATACACTAGCGTCCTTGGGATGAGTCACAACCCCACGATCACTTGTGTCGGTCTCCAGTCGGATTCCATTGACAATTTCACCAGTGCTAGTGTTCCAAAGTACAATGCAACACTCGGTAGCAGCCGCAGCTATCGATCCCTTTGGTCCAATCAATGCACTTGACCTTGAACCACTCACCACTCCCCTTTTCATAGAATAAACCTGTCGTCGATCCCTTACATCCCACAAATCAACAAACTCATTTCCATCTGATACAATCAACAAATACCGACCACCATGCAGCACAGATGAAGTTGAATAATGTCCTTTTCCATCCAAACGCCACTGCAACTCCAATTGACCCGCATTGAACGCAAACATCATCATTTTGTACTTGTTGAGTGATTTGTTGGAGGCAACTACCATTAAACGCGATTCATCCAGTGCATTCAGCCCACAAACCAGGTCAAATCCACCCGTAAAACTGTAATTACACAATATTGTGCCATCGGATGACATGATGCACAGGTTTCCAGTGTCGTTTGTTATCGCAAATGTCTCACCAGAAGGAAACCATTGTGCGGTGAGCCGTCGGCCTCCATCAATCAACCTGGGCTCTGATCCAATGTTACAAATGTGGGTGCCTCGGTCACCAACGCAGAGTAATTGAGGTTTGAGTGGATGCCACGCTACATGGACCATGCCTTCCTGCTTCAAAGTGTGCAGTTTACGCCAAGTCTACACTGGATTAGAACATTGACAACAAGGAGACGTGCACTGGTATCCCACACGATAATGGAGCCATTAGGAGCCATAACAGTGGCTAGTTTGTCTCCATTGGGTGAAAAGGTTGCGAATTTGATGTGCAATGATTCCTGATTGATTTGAAATGATTTTGCAATCCCAATAGTTGGGGTGTAGTTCTTGGCGTGATCAAAGGGACATGTAGTCTCACGTGGTGAATGAGAGGTTTGCATGGTGCAAAAAAGTGGAAAAAAGGTGAGAATTGTGCTTACGTAATTGTTGGGGTTTAAAGTGGAGAATTCGGCTAAGGAGTTTCGGCTTATCTGGATTCATTAGGTAAGCCACTATGCGATGGCAAGGGAGTGGGTAGTGAACCGAAAAGAGAAGGTGGAGAGAATGGTTGAGGTTAGTGACGACACGCAGGTACTAGTCAAGGGAGCTCCTACTGCTTGCCAAGGAGACTTGTGTGTGTGTTCCAAGCAAGATTTCTCCCTTGGCACAGACTGGGTTACGAAAACTCCCATGAACGATTTTTGCACACAATTAGAACCTGCGATTGATAGATTACGAGAACTTTCCACCCATCATCCCAATTATAATGCAATCGGAACAATCATTTATCGATTAGCCACTCGTGAAGAAAATTGCACGGACGATGATCACCTCACGCGCAATCTATGCACCTGTCTGCTCACTTTGTACAGGGATGTCTCATCTGTCCCTCCACCACCGCAACTTGACCCTAAGTTGGATGAGTTGGGACACAAGTTACTCGACGTTACAGAAAAATCTAACAGTTTTCTTATTGAATATCACCGTGAACCACCAGAAGCAAGAACCAGCAAGGAATTTGAATGGAGGCTCAGGGCCCACCAGGATAAGAAGCAGGAGCTTATTGACCTCATAGCTGACCTCAAGAGAGAATTCAGTGCGTACATCAAGCTCCACACTCCCAGCAAAGCCCAGCCTCAGCCAGGTGCAGCAGTTCAAATGCAACAAGAAAACTCTAATTTACCCTTTGATCCTGCTAATGAAAATATGACGGGGCGAGTTATTTCTAAGCGTGGTGGTGACTATAAGTTGGTTGGTTCTCCTCAAAATGGTAGCAAGAACACTGTATGGCGCGTAGAAAGGATCAACAACAAGTATGCTGCCAAATTCTACCGTGATCCACAGCTGTTCAAAAGGGAAAAAGAAATGCTCAGATTGGTACATCATGCAGAAAATGTCGTGACGTTTACGGATGCAATTGAAGACAACTCGGGGTCAAAATGGGCTCCTTACAACATTCTGGTGATGGAGCAGTGTGTCATCACTCTTAGAGAATACTGGGAAAACTCTCGCAGTTTACGAACCCTTCATGAAGTCCGTTGTGTCCTCGTGAGTGTCTTGGATGGCCTCAAGTTTTGTGCAGATAAGGGTGTGGTACATTGTGACATCAAGCCAGATAATATCATGCGGACACCCCTTCCTACTGAGCATTGGGTCATTGTGGATTTTGATTCTGCTCGCAAGATTGGGGAACCTGTTATCATGAATACGTTGGAGTATGCAGCACCAGAAGTGGCCATTGCCCATCAGACTGGTGTTCCCTTTGGTGCAGTTCCTCCCATTGATATGTGGGGTGTGGGGCGTCTCCTCTACTTTCTCACCACACAGTACCCCTTTTGGCCAGAAGGGTCATCCAAAGAGTATATTATGGATCATTTGGTCAATGGTACCTACTCGGTCAGTCCTGCTGCAGTGGACAAGCGCGTATTCGGCCTTTTGACTGAACTCTTTCAACATAAACCTGAAGACCGCATGCCACTCGAAGAATTAAGGGTACTCCCATATCACCAACTGTTTAACTTCCCTTTAGAAAAAGAAGTACATTACCAGTGACATTGTGACGGACGACATCAACAATATCAGAAAGAACGCTCGCATTGAAGCCATAGAAGTGGCTGGTACAGTCAACCAAAAAGCCTTTGAAGCCATCAAAGAAATGGGTGATGGTTTGAATGAACAGTTGCTGGCCATTCGAGTTCAAATGCTCTCTCAGCAAGCACGTGTCGTCCCACGCATCTTTGTCATTCATCCCAAAGTCAAGACCAAAATGCGATTCTTTAGACGCGTTGCTTCGTGGGGCAAATCCATCTTTTTCAGTCCAGAGACCATTGGCACAGAACAAGTCACCCTGTACTTTTATTGTGAAGCAGATGAACCTCACCTTGCACCACATCCAGGCTACACGTTCAATCGACCCACTGACTTTATACGCAAATATGGACCCATCATTTCCATGTCATTGCAATTGTTACAAATTGCCCTGAAAGCTACTACCCTCCCTGTTGGTGAAGTGATTCCTCAGGATGTGCTCAATGCCATTGGTCGTACTTCTGATGATATCAATACCAAAATGATGGATTACATGAAGGGAATGATTGATAGTGCAAGTCAAAGTGTTGATACCAATGCTGCACAAGAACAACCAGTCGAGTCTACTGATGGACATCGTGCTGTGTTGGATGCTGGTATGCAACAACTTTTTTATGAAGAGTTTATCAAAGTCCATGATCCAGAGCACAGAATGGGGAATTTGAAACGGTATGCCTACAAGAATGGTCAAGTTGTGTGGCTCTGTGAAAAGTGTGCTGCGGTTTCACCTAGTATCATTGCAGCAGAAGGTACTTTAGAGTTTTCTCGACTGAGTGAGCAAATGTCAGGTCCAGTGGAGCCACCTTCCAAAACCTCACAATAACAATAGCATAAGCTATTAACTCATTACAGAAAATTTTTATATTAAAAGTTACAATTGACATTGGAGCTCAGAGGCTGTGGGCACATGGCTCAGGTGACTGCTTTTCCTTTTTTCACAATTTCAAATCTCCCACCCAAAAAGAACCATACAAAAAGTCTCTGGAAGGCCACAAGATACAATGCGCACCTCCATCTTTCTACTCATCGCAGCTCTTGCTCTCGTTTCCGCAGCCCCAACAGACAAAGAAATTATGGCTATAAACGCAGCCCTAAAAGTCAAGCACCAAGCCCTAAATGTAGGTGAACATGTAGGTGAACGTGCTAAAACAGGGGCCAAGTATGCAGGAATGGCAGTTGCAGGAACTGCAGTTGTGGCAGGAGCAGCTGCATTGGGTGTTGTCACTGGCCCTCTCCGTGTTGTTGGTATATAACCAGCTGCAATAAAGATGGCTGGATAGAAAGATAGAGCTCTACAAGACTCTACAGTGAGGAATCACGTTCTAGATCATGTGACTTTTTCCTTTTCAACTTTTTCACCCCAAGCCCACACGCTTTTCCATCCCTTACAAAATGAAATTCCTTTTCCCCATCGTCGCGCTAGTCGCTTTAACATCTGCTCTCCCCACTCCTGGTCTACTCGGAAAAACAAAGGAATATGACGCTGAAGAAAAGGCTCTCAAGAGGGAATTGGGAGACTTTTCCATTCAGCATGAGTTCAACCTAGGGATGTCGGGTTTGTGGGCGAATGATCTCCCTAAAATGGAGCGTCCTACCAAGACCAAGTTGACCAAGGCTGACGCTTGTGAACTCATCAAGCCCTTGTTGCGCTCCCTTGAAGTCATTGCAGAGAAGAAGCCATTCGTAGGTAGCTGCCAGGGATTTAACAACGAAGCCTGGAAAATTCTTGTTGCCATCAAAGTCAATTCCAAGCTCTTGTTCCCAACCCTTGAATCCGACTTGCAGTGCAAGTATTTGAACGTGAACAAGATTGGTTCCATTGCCATTGGATTTCGCAATTACTTTAATAGCTTGTATTTCGCTCTTTGGGATAATGAAGCCAAGCAACTTGAGTATTTGCCTGAATACAAGTTGCTCCGTGATCTTAGGGCTTATTTGGCACAGCATAGAAAGTTGCGTTATAGTTGACAAGTGCTAGAGTAGGATTAGAATTGATAAATAGCAGTCTTTTATCAATTAGCAGTGAGAGTGTATAGTAAGCTTGTGTGAGGATCCAGAAGGGTCATTTGAGGCCAATAAGGTACTAATCTAAGACAAAGACTTAGAAACTACCCTTAGAATCAAAGTCATAAGATAAGTGTTACTAAGTAACAGTGTAAACTTTAATAGCTCTTATCTTGTCAGAGAAGCGTATATAAAGGATAGATAGAGTGCAAACAAATATGAACAGAGTTATAAAGAGAGATAGAGATTTAAATAAAGATAAAGATTTATATATTATAGTTCACTTCTCTCTATAATAACTCTATCCATTCTAATAGACAATAGTTACACTTTTTCATCACTTTCTTTTACATTTCTTTTTTGTCACTACCCATATAAGTGCTGATATTACCTCTTATATGGCTCTTATATTATCTCTTTCTATAAATACTCTCTCCTTACTCTCAAGTCTCTAGTAAGATATTCTAATTAACATAGATCTTTGGGCATATAAATCTCTATCTCTATTTTAAATCTTTGTCTCTCTTTGTAACTATTGGATATTGAGACAAGTGTGACTGTCTTTTCTCTATACTCACTAACACAAACTTGACACCTTGCAACTCTTTACTATGACCTGAACTACTATCATCACTACTAAATATAAATACTGCTATTATTAGTTATCATTATTAATACATAATTCTAACTTTATATCTAAAACTGATACTTCTTTCATATCCATAATTTATCAGTAACTCTGTCTATCTTTATTTATACTCTGTCTGCTCTTCATATACACTCTCTGACAGAGGCTCTCTTTAGTCTTTAATAATGAGGAGATTTTTATGTTAGATGACTGTGAATAAATGAGTGGCTGGATATAAAGTAATGTATTTTTAGACTGCCTATAACTACTTAATAAGAATAGAGAGGCTTATTAGAGACTTTAGTAACATGACTGAATGCAATACTGCTCTTGATATAGGACATAGATTTCTATATGCACTGCTGCATAATATAGTAGACCTTCATTCTCATCTATATAGTATATGTTAATATAGAATCCTACTCTTAAATCCAGCACACTTCCCTATAGACATTAGTACAAAACTCTTCTTTTGGCCAAAAATATTGACAATAATAACATTCTTTAAAATAGCAGATGATAATATCTGGCCAAACCAAGACAATAAAGATATTGGAAATCCTAAAGCAAAGGTAATGGGTGTATATTTATTCACAGCTAATGGATTTTTAGAGGCTCAGAGTTGATTACTATATAGTCAAGGATAAGCTTCAAAAAGTCCTACCTGAAAAGTAACTTACAATGCTGCAGAATAGGGTATGCATCATATTTACCAACTGCTTAAATTATTTAGATTGATTCAATTAATGAGTTTGTAATTGTGAAAGCTTGCTTTTACAGATATATGATTGACATGGAATTACAAGGTAACTAGTTCAATATCCTTCTTCATTTTGCCTAAAGAAATTACAAACTAGTTGATATAGTGATGCATATACTGGTGTCGAATAGGTAGTTTCATTGAATGAAGCTTAGTTGCATATAACAATTAGTGTAGCTGAAGAGCTAGCTGATTAGTGAAATGGCTATAGGATGGGAATTTGGGTATATGTTATTGTTGAAGCAGATGTGTGGTGGAGACTTTAGTCAATTCAATGTCTAGTTGTGTCAAGGAATGTTAGATATCTTGATCTACAATTTCTACTGCTTATTAGAGTGCAATAGGACCATCTTCAATGCATGCCACAGCTTTTTATGCAAGGCATTAGAGCACATCAGATTGGTCTACTACCATAGTCTTAGTTTTACTGAAGTGCAATTTGCAGTGAATTTGATAAGGATACGTTTTCAAGTATGTTGTAAACTTGGACATTACTTAGTAACTGCTCTATTAGATTTGACATTGTCTTCTTGTGTAAAAGAGTTGTGGACGGATATAATGACTTGTCCATAGTTTGTTCATTCAAGTTTCTAGGGTGTACATTGGTTATTGGGTCAAGTACCAAACTCTACAATTCTCATGCAATACCTCACAGTATAACAAGAAAATGATTTATACTCTGTCATCAATTTAGATATAGCAAAAGTTCTTAAGTATAATTTTACATGGTTTTGCAGTTCTCATTTGCTGCAACATTCTGAAATGTTCTTGGCTGATATGGTGCATGTAGCCTTGCATGTGTGGCCTAAGGGTAAGACCTAATATAACAACTTCATTCTAAGAATCTTAATTATTGGCAAATTGCTTCAGTACATATCTACTTAGTAGAGTAATGCATTTGTGATGCTAGCCAAATGCTCCTAGTTTTACAATTGATTATTAGTATATTTAACAGTAGATTTATTTGAATTGGTCACAATATTTGTTGATCTGCTCTACTTATTACATATACTATATCCCTATATGGCATTCAGTCTTCTAGAATCTATATGTTGCTTGGCATACAAATATTCATTTGATGAACTTACAGACTTGAAGCTCATTGTGGATACAATATTAAGTATGCTAGAATCTAGAAGCAAGTTTATTACCATATTAAATTACTCTAATATCTCAACCTCAGTGCAGAGATTAATTATGGACATATTTGATGGACTATTACAATTTCATTAAGGACTATTGCCAGCTGTTACAACTACATAGCCTCCTATCTTGTCTATCAAACCAGAAGCTACTCAATCATAAGAGCAGCAAGAACAGCCTAATACTGAAGCTATATCTACCTCATTAGCAAGTCTAATTCTCTCTCAATAAGACACTCTCCCATCTCTTGAAAAACCTATTCCTTCACTTACATTACAAGAGGTGCTTCAAAGTCTTGATTTGGATAATCTCCTTACATAAATTAAAGACTATCCAATCAAGGCGCCTTTAATAAAGTTTATTGCTGCAATTTAGGAGTAAAAAAGAGTGAATGAACTTGCTCAATCTTTCAAAGCAGTACTACAAAGGCTTAACATAGTAGCAGAATTGCCAGTTGAACTTATTATGCTCATACTTGGACCAGTTTTGGAACAGAATGCTAGAACATATGATAACAAGCCTATTAAAGCTAATTACATAAATGTGCTTGCTGAAATACTATCCAAAGCATGCATTCACTTCAAAAGTAATCTATATTAAGAGAAGTAATTTTTCAAATTTACAGCATTGCTTGTGCAACGTCATCCAACAGTGTTGAACAATTGGTTACTTTATATTATCGCCAAAGAAGTGCCAGAGGCATTTGCCCTATCATTTGGTCTAATCTCTGCAGCCGAACTTCAAGACAGATTTGACCAATGCCTTGCATAGACCTTCATATACCAAAGCCATATTGCCCTCCCTGTTTTTGAATGGTGCCTTGCTCAGCTTCCAATTTACACCTTATGTAGCATACATCAAACACTTAGCTGAGATCTATCTCTTCAGCAAAGTATGTGGCCATTGGTGGCAGCCAAGTATATAAAGCATACAGAATATGTCACAGTTCTCCTTGAAGAACTATTGCCACACTTGGACCCTTCTATCCACTTTGATGCTACAACTCAACTCCAATACATTTATAATGAAATTCAACCTAATAGTCAGATTGTGTTCAGCATACCATAGAAACACTTTGAAGGCACAAATGAGCATGCATAGCAGTTTATATGTGGTATGCTCTCTGACTGGATTGAACATTGTGATGACATGGCCACCATTATTGGCTTATAAATGCTAAATGGTCCTGACTAGCAGCAGTGTTGCATTGGTCTCTTAAAAGTACTTGCTGCCTTACCAAACAAGGACAAGGT
>QZWU01000132.1:0-27157 GCA_004114255.1 Acaulopage tetraceros
AAAAATTCCTCTGTCTATTAATCAATTATAAATAATCTCACCATGCAATTCCTCCCCCTCACCCTCCTCTAGTATGCTCAATTGGCACGCCGTGACCTTGCTGTCAATACGGATGAATCTGGTTACTATGCTCAATTGTTCCGTAGAGATTTGCAATTGAATCTTAATGAAGGTGATTACTATGCTCACTTGGCTCGTCGTGACTTTAATCTCGCTTGAATGGATGAATAAAGAAGAAAGGTGCTTAGAGTGACAACTGTATACTTTTACATGATGGTGCATTTACACTTTGCCCTCTTTTGAACGTCATCTTGCATGACCATTTGTTCAAAAGGTACAATAGGAGGAGGCGGGACGGCTGGACGTTGTGGTAAACCTTCCTGGTGATTGTAGGAAGCAAAGGGAACATCTGAGAGTGAATCTGCATTGGTTGGAACGGATTCCTGAGTGGTTTCCCTACGATGTCTGGATTGCGTAAAGCCAGGTGGAAGTGGAAGTTCACCCATGGTAAGGCCATCACCTGTGAGGATAGGGCGTTCAAGGTCACGGCGAGGTGGTCGAGCAGGAAAGAGTTCATCGTAATCTTCACTTGAATGACGGTAGGGGTCAGTGAGGCGTCTTTGCTGGATGGATGGACGAGGGGATCTTGGGTTACTGGTCATGCTATCTCGTTTCTTCTTTTGGTGATTGTAAAACTCTTCTGTTGCTTCCAATTTACGCTCTCTTTCATCAGAATCATCTTCATGGAGGGTTTCTTTGAGCTTCTTGTAGACGGTGGGAATGACCACTTCATCAAAAGGTATAGAGGATTTGTCTACAGATGCACGTCCAAAGTAAGGGCCATCTTCAGCTTCAAAGCTCTTTTTGCCACGTGGTGACTTGGGTGTTGGATAAGGGAATTTTGCAAAGGATGGAAGGGATTTGTCGCGTTGATGGTTTGTGACGCGTGGGAGTGTGTTGGGTGCTTGTGGAAGGGTACCATTGATGTTTTCCCTAGAATTACGAACAAGATCACGTTTCATAAATGGATCCTTGACACGTTCAATAGCTGGAGGAGTAGAATAAGTAGTGGAAGAAGGAAGTGGTGGAGATGGCGTTTGTTGGGGTGGTGGAGGAGGAGATTTGGTGGATTTGACTGGTCGTTTGGCTGATTTAGCCCCAAGACGAGGAAGCGCAAGATCAGGGGTACTGTGGCTTATGGCTTGAGAGAAGGAAGGCTCTTCGACCTCTTCAGGTTCACCAGAGTAGTAGGCAAGCGGTGAGGAAGTTTGTGATTCTGTCAGATCTGGTGTGGAATCATAGTCATTGGAATGCCGTAGCTTGTCACGCTTACGAAAGGCGTCTGGTTCAATTTCACGCTGACCACGTTCATACAGTTCAATCTCAATCTCACGCCTC
Organism: Acaulopage tetraceros; assembly: GCA_004114255.1. Taxonomy (NCBI): domain Eukaryota; kingdom Fungi; phylum Zoopagomycota; class Zoopagomycetes; order Zoopagales; family Zoopagaceae; genus Acaulopage; species Acaulopage tetraceros. The sequence goes on from QZWU01000132.1 coordinate 1,399, forward strand.
CTTCTTTGTTCCCGTTGCTCTGCTGTTTCCATTGGGCTACCGAGTTCCTTTGCTGAAGGTGATTTGGGTGATTTGCTCTTCTTTTTGCTTGAAGCAACAGATACTTGTTTGATGGGTGACTTTTCCCTTGGGGCTGGATCCTCTTGAATCGTAGCAGACTGTGGTTCATAGTCCATGGTCTGAGAAGTAATAGTTTTGCGCGTATTGTACTCTAAACTTTGGCGTAAAAGAGCAGAGCCACCACTCATCCTGACATTCTCCAGGGCAAGTGCGGCGTCAACCTGTTCCTCCTTGTTTTTGGCAACACGAATGGAGTTACGAATCTTATCACGCTTTGCAAATGGATTAAGGTCCACATTGGTTGGATCTTCATCATCCTGTTGTCTGAGCTGTTGCTCAGCGGCCTTTTTCCTACGAGGCATGGGAAGTTCAGGTGGTGATTCCACAGGAGATTTGGCTTTGAGCACGGGCTCAACAACTGCTGGTTGACTCTTTTTCCTCTTGACGACTTGGTCTGTGATGACTGAAGGTTGACTCTTCTTCTTCTTGACTGCATTGGCATTGGATACGCCATAGTCCCGACCGTTCATGCCACTTGCACCCGCTAGACCTGCGGCGATCAATGGTGGAGAGTTTGCAACTGGATTTTCATAAGCAGAATGTCGCACTTTGTCCCTCTTCTTGAAAGGATCGTTGACTTCCAGAGTACCATAACCAGGAATAGTCAGTTTTTCTCCCTTTGGTAACTGATTCAAAGGAACAGCTGGAACAATCTGGTCAGGAGCTGGCATAACACGTAATCCTTCCTTACTTTTCCTGGAAACAGGCTCCGATCGAGATTCAGATGGATTGAAGAAGGTGGTAGAAGGTACAGCGGGCATGATGGCGGGTTCAACCTTGCTGCTGGTACCATTTGCAGGGGGTGGTGATGCATCTTCCACCACAAGACTCTCTCGTACTTTATCCTTTTTGGCGAATGGATCCACAATAGCCTCATCCACCACGACTTTACCATAACCAGGCACATCAACCACATCATCTGGGACGGCTGCACGAGCATCATTCAACTCACTAGAGTTCCTAATCTTGTCCCTCTTTGCAAACGGGTTGGGTGCATACCAGTCATTACTTGCTAAAGCGTCGACTGACTTTTTCTTATTCCTCATGGGATTCTTTGGTGTTGTAGGCTGAGGTTCCTGCATAGAGGTGGACCTCATCCTGGCGTATGGATCCTGAATCCCACCCAATTGACTGGAATACTCGTCTTGTCGAGATGTGGCTGATCGACTTCTCCCACTATAGGAGGAGCTGCTATTAGAACCAATTAAACTATCGTTAGCAGGTGAATTCTAGCACACACATCAAATCACAGGTAGGATGTTGCCTACTTTGTAACGGGTGCTTGTTGTTGCCATGCCACTTTTTGTTGGGGCGGATTGAGAATTTTTCACAAAGTGTGTGGCTCAAATCTCAACCTTTGGTCACTCCAACAGGTTATCCAACATGCACCACCGCCAACATCTTCATCTCACACGTGCACATGATGGGAGCACTGATGCCCATAAATAGTTTTTTTTTGTTCATTACTTTTTTCTCATCTTTTACTCATCATGAGTGCATGTCCTGCCACCCTTTTCCAGCTCATCCGGCTTAGGATCTTGAAGCTAAAATCAATGAAATCAAACGCAAGATTACCATAGAATCTCAGGTGCGTGAAGGTGCACAGATTATGCGCACGCAGCTCAGAGACAAGCAAGCAATCGCCCAATGCGAAACCTCACTGATGGAATCTCAAAAGCGCCTCGATTTCCTCAACAATGAACTTGCTAAATTGAGTATGAAGAAGCAAAAAAAGGAAGGTGGCTCCAGTCCCATCGATTATCTGTCCATGTCCAGTTCTGGTAAGATCTCACTTTTACCCCCCCCCCTTATATGCTAGACTTTTCTACATTTCCTACTGCTACGAGTGATAGTACCATTACAGCTTACATGCTAAAGGGCAATACTCAGCCTTCCATGCCAAGTAGAAAGTACACTGACTTGGATTTAAGACAATCCGAGTCGAATATCAGCGCTGCCAAGGTGAACCTCAAACTCCATGAAATTGAATTTAAACTGGATGTTGAGAAACGCGTCAAGGATGGTACGGAAAAGATGCACAAGCTCTACATGATGGATCCAACCATGGGTGATAAAAAGTCACGTCAAGAAGTTGCTCAAAAACTGGCTGATACCAATGAAAAGATGGTGTTGTTGAAGCGTGCACTTCAAAAGTATCAGGGATTGTATTTGGGTGAAGATGAAGGGGGTGATGATGATGATGCCTCGACTTTGCAAGATGTTGCAGCTCCACCTCGTGCCAAAGGCATTCGTAAACCCATCACTGGTGTCCTGAACGTACACGTTTCCATGGCCAGACAACTTGCTCATGCACCTAATCGTGGTACATTTCGTGGATCCAATGAAACTTATTGTGTGCTCAAAGTAGACAGTGTGCAAAAGGCTCGTACGCGTGGTAGCAAGCAACAAAAGTGGAATGAGAATTTTGAATTGCGTGTGGACAAGGCTGGTGAATTGGATATTACCATTTATGACAAGAGTGGCGATAAGGATGTGCCCATTGGATTATTGTGGATCAAAATTGCAGAAGTGACGGATGAATTGCGTCGTATGGCTGTGGCTGCTGGATTGGCTCCTGCAGGTAGCGTCAGGTACCAAGAGAGGCCAGAGAGTGGAAACTTTCAAGTTACTAGTCCTGTTCCTGCAAGTGCTACTATCACTGACAATGGTATCGATGCATGGTGGGATGTGGAACCCATTGGTCAAATCCATCTTCGTGTCAACTTTGTACGTGATGGAGGTCGTAAAAAGTTATCCAAATTGGGTCGTCAAGGTGCTTTACGTATGAGAAAGGGAGAAGTTCATGAACTCAATGGTCACAAGTTTGTTCACAAACAATTCTATCAAATCATGAAATGTGCTTTTTGCTCAGAATTTTTATTGGATGCAAGTGGTTACCAATGTGAAGATTGTCGTTACTGTTGCCATAAGCGTTGCTATCCCAAAGTGGTGACCAAGTGCATTGCTCGTGCAAGTTCAGAAGAAGATCCAGAGGAGGAAAAGTTGAACCATCGCATTCCTCATCGATTCGAACCATTAACCAACTTGAGTCCCAACTGGTGCTGTCATTGTGGCTACATGCTTCCCCTTGGTAAACGTGGTAACCGCAAATGCAGTGAATGCGACATTACTTGTCATGATACCTGTTCTCCTTTGGTCCCTGATTTCTGTGGAATGAGTATGGAAATGGCCAATCGTATCCTTGGTGAGATCAAAGCAGCCAAGCGACGTACCAAGCAGCGCCAACAATATCCTGGTGGTGGTGGTAGTGGTGGCTCCCAGTCATCTTCCTTGAACAAGCAGCCTAGTGACGGTATCCCTGGTCTCAAGAGCTTTCAAGACATGCCCTTGCCTCCACTCCCATCCGACATTCAAACTGTTCCAATTTCAATCAACAAGGATGCACCACCTCCAGTGACTGGTAAGCCTGTAGTCACCATCACCAAATCAGGAGTTCACAAGACCAGTCGTACTACCCTTGATGACTTCCATCTCATCCGCGTACTTGGCAAAGGTAATTTTGGTAAAGTCATGCTTGCTGAAGAGAAGAGCAGTGGCAACATGTACGCCATCAAAGTACTTAAAAAGGAATTCATCATTCAGAACGATGAAGTAGAAAGTCTCAAGTCTGAAAAGCGCATCTTCCAAGCAGCCAATCGTGAACGTCATCCCTTCCTCGTTGGTTTGCATTCATGTTTCCAGACTGACAAGCACGTCTTTTTTGTTATGGAGTACATTTCTGGTGGTGATTTGATGCTTCACATTCAACGCCAGCAATTCACTGAAGCCAGAGCCAAGTATTATGCTTGTGAAGTCTTGTTGGCCTTGGAATACTTTCACAAGCAAAACATTATTTACCGTGATCTCAAACTCGATAACATCCTACTTGGTAACGATGGCCATGTCAAGATTGCTGATTATGGTCTTTGCAAGGATGACATGCCTTTCGATGGACGCACCAACACTTTCTGTGGTACTCCAGAATTCATGGCCCCAGAAATCCTCAAGGAACAAAAGTATGGGCGTGCAGTGGACTGGTGGGCCTTTGGTGTCCTCATTTACGAAATGCTCCTTGGCCAATCTCCCTTCCATGGTGATGATGAAGAAGAAATCTTTGACTCTATCCTTGAAGATGAAGTCCTTTACCCCATCAACATGTCCAGGGATTCTGTTTCCATCCTTCAAAAGCTCCTTACGCGTGAACCAGAACGAAGGTTGGGTTCAGGGCCCACAGATGCTGAAGAAATCAAGAGACATCCCTTCTTCCGAGGAGTGGATTGGCAAGCCATGTTGGACAAGCGCATCCCACCACCCTTTGTACCTAAAATCAAATCCAAGACTGATACAAGTAATTTCGATGAAGAATTCACACGAGAAAAGCCTGTGCTCACACCCACACGCACCACCATCAAAACAGATGAACAAGTTGAGTTTGCGGGATTCTCTTATACAGCATCATGGGCAGGCAGTGAACGTGGATGGTAATTCTATTAGAAATTCACGACTTTTCTCTTTTTCCCCTCAGCCTTCTTTCCCTCAATCTTCTTTTCAACCACCGCTTGTTGCTTATTGTACATGGCCACAAACACATCATCATCATCCGCCCCTTGTTCCAAATCCATTTTACCCAACAGTACATGCCCATCACTCGCCTTTTGTGCCTTACTCGGACAATCCTTTGCTAAATGCTGCACAGAAGTACAGTGTCGACATCCACCTCCATTCGGATACAATCCTTTGCTGTTTTTAGGACACTTTGATGCTAAATGTCCAGTTTGTTTACATACAAAACACGTTGCAAACATGAAATTCTTGTCTGATGATGTACAATCATTAATGTGATGATCAAGTGAACCACAGTGAAAGCATTGAACTACTTGTGAATCTGTTGTTGATCGACATTCATTGATACCATGACCGCGTTTACGACAAGCAAAGCAGATTTGTTTTGATCGCTTCGCGTCTCTTGATTGTACAAGTGGTTTGGTGGAGAATGGTGTAGCTGCAGCTAGGCGATCCTCACGACGCCTAAACATGTTGGTGACGCGCATTTCTCTGTAGATCACAAAATTCCAAAAAATGAAATCTGATTTCAGGTTTTATTCATTTTGACGATATCCAACCTTGTCATTCCAAAAACCACACATTTGCTCCATGTCCTGTCCATTTCTCACTTGAAACTCTTCCTTTACCAACATGACTTGTTTACTCTTGTTAAAGAGTGGCCATGGACGAGCTGCTTGAGCATTGAGGTTGCCTTGGACAAATCCAACAACATAATTCATAAACTTGTTTGCAAATTCCTCTTCATTTGCGGGCATTTTGAACCATCCTGGTTGGAAAAAGTATCCTAATTCAAATCCATGGCAGGACATGTCCTTGTTGCATCTGCCAAGTGGAAGGAAACGTTGAATCTGTTGAAATTCATATATGTAGATTGGAAGGCCATAGGTAGCAAGTTTCTTGGCAATGTAGTAAGAGCTGCAGCGAAAGATGTAATCAGTGGTCATGCGTACGAACTGCACTTCATTCCATTCCACATCATCTTGCTTGAGTGGAAATTGTTTGATAAGAGCATCACTGGATTGTGGTGAGAAACCCTTAAAGTAGGCACGAATTCTATCAGCTTGGAACATGTCATGGCCCTTTTTGAAGAATCGGATCAATGGCGTATGTGCCTCAATGGTTTCAATACCGCCTTCATCCTTGGTCCATCCCATCAACATGGGCACCTTTTTAGCTCTACCGTCTTCCAACAACTTGAACAAATCACCTGGAAGAATCTGACCATCTTGGTGAGGCCACCACAATCCCATGTCATTCACAGGAACATCAATCCCACCCATTGGTTCACCTTGACTCTTGAGAACAGCCTTGTAGGGCATTTTGCGAATACATTCAAGATCCACAGTAGGCTTAGCATTGGCTGTAGTGGTACAGGATACGTTCTTGGCCCATTCTAATCCCAAAGAGTGAGCTTGAGCAACCGTACGTGGGCGGAACACCATGGGTGCAGACAAGACACCAACCGAGTGAATGAGGCCTTTTGTAGCAGGAGATACCAAATGAATCAACGTGGAGGCAGCACCTGCACTCTCACCCATCACACTGATACGGTTAGGATCTCCACCAAAGCCCCCAATGTTCCTACGAACCCATTTCAAAGCAGCAATCTGGTCTTTGATACCAAAATTACCACTCAATGCACCACCGTTGGTTTCTGCTGCCAAATAACCAAACACACCCAAACGATAGTTGATTGTCACCATAATCACATCATGCAACTCTGTCATTTTACGTCCATCATGCAAGGCAAGGTGCTTGGTTGACCCAAAAGCAAATGCACCACCATGAATAAAGAACAAAACTGGCATGTTGGGATTCTTGCGGACACGTTCAATTGGAGGCGTGTAGACGTGCAAGTAAAGGCAGTCCTCGGACTGAATTCCAGGGAGCTTTTGAGGGCAGGAAGGAGCATTGACCTTGGCAAATCTGGTTTTACCTTTCCAAGGAGTGGAATAAGGCTGAGGATCCTTGAAACGATTGTTTCCTGTTGGTGGGTCAGCAAAAGGGATTGCAGCAAATGCACGAGGAGCATTGGCCTTGAACAAATCGAGGCTTGTGCCACGATAAAGCTTTTGATTGTAATAGCCTTTGACTGGTCCATATTCAGTCTGAACGATGAGGGGATCGTTGGCGTCAGATGATTTTATGGACGTGTATTGAAGTGCTGCTGGGAGGAATTCAGCACAAGTGAGGGTCGTAAGAAGAGCAAGAAGGGAAAGCGTGCGCATTTCGTTACAAAAAGTGGGGAAAATTTATAAAGGTGGAAAAATGTTGCTGAGAAATCCTGCTTGTTTGAACTTCAAGGCCCACACTTACGCGTCTTGGTAGGTGATGGCATGACACGCCTGAGCATGCTTCCACCAATAAATCTGAGGAATCTTGACGACCAAACGCGTGGCACCCACCAAATCCACCCACTTTTTACACCAATGACACTTGCCCACAATATGAGGTAATACAATTGAATCCTTTGGTAATTTACATACAAATCTTTTTTGTGGTGGTACATTGGTCACTTTAATCTCCAGTGGTGGTTCCATTGGACGCATCGTTGTACAACTGACTCCATGAAAATTGTGCATATGATACCTATAAGCACTCGTCTTCAACTTGAATGGTTGCATTTCACCACCCTGCAAGCACACTGGACACAATGCAACCTTGGAAGTCCCAATTCCACAAGTCCATCTAGGCGTATAAATGTCCCTTTCACTCACTTGCTGGTGCTTCCAACGATCACGATGACTTTTAATCCGCCTTGACATGTCTTCATCTTCCCCAATGCATTGAGGCACAATTGGTCGATAATATTCTGGGTCACTCAACCTACTCACCCATAAATCCCTCTCAACCAGTTGTTCAGCCGACCATTCTTCCTCTTCAGGTGCAGGTGTATGCGAGTGCTTGCGTTTACGAACAGAAACCTCGTCTTGGTCAAATGACTCGGGTATATGCGCCACATTTTCACTTGATTCTAGGGTGAGTAGCAATTCGACTAATTTGTAATCGTCTTCGTCAAACGAATCTTGTAGTTCAGGCGGGGTACATCGCACAATGTCATGTCGCATGATGGAATGGCCACTATTGTGGCGTTTAGATGAGATGAGATGGTGGATGGGTGAGGGTGGGGTATTGAGTAATTGTGTATCATCGTTGTCGCTGTTGGGATCAGAGAGAAAAGAGAGAGATGGCGATATATGCATTGACCAGGTGGAATGATGCTGCAAAAACGAAAAAGGCGGTCTCGGACAACATTGCTTGCCTCTATTATGAAAATTTCCATCGTTTTATTTGCCTTGATTGTGGCTGTGGTCCACGCACATGAGGAAAATTCAGGAGATACAGTTGCCCATCAGGATTCTAAAGGTACACATTTATCCGAATCAATAGATTTCATTTGTAGGACACGATTGGGATGCCACAACGATTGAAAAAGGCAAGTGTTCTGGGCACAAGGAAGGTAACAAGTGTCCATGTTCTACGGGGGATGTATCTGGTGATGGGAAGAAGGGATGTCCTCACAGTCACGTTCATTTGCATCACGATACAAATCTCCCTTTAAACCGAGAGGCTCAAGGATGTGGCAAGTGTGGTGGTGAAAATGGCTGCAAATGTGGAGCCAAGAAGCAGGAAAATTGCCCACATTGCAAAGGGGAAGGCTGCAGCAAGTGCAATGCCAATCAGGATGGAGTGTGTCCTCATTGCAAGGGACAGGGCTGCAGTGTATGTGGTGGTCTTCAAGGTGGTAAAAAGGAAGGTTGCAAATGTGGAGCCAAGAAGGAGGGTGAATGTCCTCACTGTAAAGGTCAAGGATGTAGCAAGTGTGGCGGTAAACCGGTCATCCTTGGACACGACCATCACCACGATCCGCACCACCATCATCATCACCATGGACATGAGCACACGGGTGAAAAGTGCCCATTCACAGGTAAAACAAAAAGTGCTTGCCCTCATTGTGGTGGGAAGGGTTGTGCTAAATGTGATCATTCCGTCCAAGCCTATCTCAGCAGATTCATGTCCACCATGGCTTTCCCAAAGGATCCAAACATGGCTTCCATCACTGCCGTTGCTTACATTTCCTTGCTTCCAATCTCCATGCTCACATTTTTACCCGTCAACGTACCAATTACTGTTTTAAACTCACTTGTGGCCTTTGCAGTTGGTGGATTGTTGGGTGATGTCTTTTTGCACCTCTTGCCTCATGCCTTTTCCCCTCATAGCCATGGAGAAGAAGATCATCATCACCACCATGACCATCATCACGATCATCAGGAGGAGCACACGCGTGGCCTTCGCATTGGATTGGCTGTGTTGGGTGGATTTATGTTCTTCTTCTCTTTGGAAAAGTTGATGCGTGTGCTTGGCAGAGTCCATTCCCACGAACACTCTGAAACCACACATCAAGAAGAGACGGATATCGTCAAGGATGACAAGGAGGAAGTCACCACTACCGTCACTACCATCACTGATACGCATGCCACTTTCACAAATTCCCTTCGCCTTGCTGCTTACCTCAACCTTCTTGCTGATGCCATGCACAACTTCACTGATGGCCTGGCAATTGCCACAGCCTTCCACAGCTCCCGTGCCCTTGGTATCACCACCACAATCGCTTGCTTCTTTCATGAAATCCCTCATGAAGTCGGTGATTTTGTCATTCTCATTCGTTCTGGTTTCTCCCGTCAACGTGCCATGATGATGCAAGTCATGACAGCAGGCGGTGCATTAGCAGGTGCCATTGCAGGTAATTACCTTGGCAACATGGATGAATCAGTTGCTCAAATTGTCCTTCCAGCAACTGCAGGTGGTTTCATTTACATTGCAACGGTTGGTGTCGTCCCTGAACTCTTGGAAAACACAAAACCTCGCAACTGGTTCTGGGTACTCGTAGAAATTTCTATGATGTCCCTCGGAGTAGCCTTGATGGCCTGGATTGCCCTCTTTGAGTAACTATTTTTATTTAGCATGTGCAATATACTTTGTATGTCGACCCAATACGAGTAATTCTCTTGTTGTTGCACTCTTTTTATAAATAGAAACGGTTGTAAAGGCCAACTTGTTGCCCAGTTTATCACACACGGCTTCCTACGATCGATGACAATGATATTAAAATGGTCCATACCAATTCCAATACGTCTCCAACGCGTGCAGGTGCAATATAAGACACATTCAAGTCTGTACTCACTCCTGTAGTTTGAAAGCCATAAGAAGCAACAGCTAATGATCCACCAATATCCACCAAGGTTGCAGTGAGCCCTCCATGTACTGTATGCAAGCGGTTCTAGGATGGATAAGGTCAAATGTGGTAAATGTGTACACAGTGGTGTGGTTCAACTTCAACTTGACAAATAACGCGTGATTTCTCTGCCTGTACAATCCTCATCTACCACACTGTCATCCTAATGAATCCAAAGAGTTGCCTTGCTTAGGTTGTGAGCATCAAAAGTGTGATGACTAAACGATTTCCACACATCCTTCACAAGGTTCAAAACTGACATGAAAGTTTTTATGCATCAAACGCAGAGACATCCACGCGAATCCCCATTTCCTGCCCTACAACGCGCGCCATTTGCTCATCCAACACTTGCTCAAACCCTCTCACCTTACTAGAAGGCAACCAAAAGTGCTTCAACCATTCAGACGCCTTGACCCAATAAAATACAGCAGTGAGCATCCAAAGTGACCAATGGAATCGAAACGACTCAAATCGGATATGAAACCATTTGCGTAAGTGCCATGGTGTAGTGGGTGTGCGTGCAGACTGTTGCCATGCATGCGTACCAAGTCCATGAACTGCCCATTGAACCATTCGTGCAATACGGTTAACTGGACTACCCATTTCCTTATTGATGGCACGTATAATGTTCATGTTACGACCAACGAGGATGAGTTCCCGTGGAAGGAGCTTTGTGTCTTGAAAGAACCGTTGTGCCCGTGCTTTGGCTGCCATTTGCATTTCAAACACATCAGCCTTGGTAATCTTTTGTCCAACAACCAATGGTGCCTTTGACGTGCTAAATGGTCGCATGAGTGTTGCAGATGCGAATAAATCAACGTCATGAATGCCCCATGATTTGGTGATATCAGCCAATGTCTTGCGATCATTAAGAAAAAGAGATTTCCAAAACAAAGAGTACTCGTACTTGAATTCAGGGCGTTCAATCACGTACAATCCATGATCCAGCAGCACCAACTGAGGTTGCTTTGGGTTATCTGGATTGGGTCGTACGAGCAAATTGCCTGGATGCGGGTCACAATGTACAAATCCACTATCAAAGATTTGAAATGCAAACAAATCCACTGCCTGTTCCACCACCTTTTCAATACTGAACTGGTACTCCTTTTCAATGGTTTCACGGTCAGTGACACGCACTCCATCAATCCATTCACTCGTCATCACACGCCTTGCTGTCCTGGTCCAATCAATCGTAGGAATGTACACATTGGGATGCCTCCCAGCATTAAACTTGCTATCAGCCAAATCAGCCCGTGCTTGCTCTGCATTCCTCGCTTCATGCAAGAAATCCGTCTCTTGTCTCAAATGCTTCTCTGTATACTCACTTGTCCATGTCACAGGCAGTTCAAAAAAGTACTCAAATACCCTCAGCACGGTCCGATACGAGAACAAATCCCATTCCAACTGTGGTAAAATGTCTGGCTTTTGTACTTTAACAGCCACCAACTTCCCATCATGCAAACGAGCTTGATGCACTTGAGCAATGGAAGCAGACGCGATCGGTTCAGGATCAAACCACGAAAACAACTCTGAGATGGGTTTACCAAGGTCCTGGAGGATGATGGTTTCCACCTGTTCAAAGGAAACACTTGGTGCTTTATCGTACAAGACTGCAAAGACACGGTTGAAAGAAGGTGGCATGACTGCAGATTGGAGTGCTAATCCTTGGCCTAATTTGATGTAAAGACCACCGTTTGATATGCAGAGATTATAGACACGGTGGGCTGAACGGAGGTGAATGGCTTCTAATTCTTCAGGGGTTTGTTGTGCGTTGAAATTGAGTTTGTAATCGAGAGCAACGCGAGCAGCTGTGTAAAATGTGTTGGCATTGCGTTGGAGTGCGCGTGAATTAAAGTATGTGTCATAAATGTAGAGGGATCCAAGGCCTGTGGTGGCTGCAATTGCAGATTTACGAAACATATGGCCTTTGTATCAACTAACAAAAGTATTAGATAACAGACCAGCTGGAAGCTCGCAGTCCTTCCTAGGCAACGGCTTACAACCTTCCCACCCGACTTGTCATCTTGAGCTAGCGCTCCCCTCTCCCGAACAAGTGTACAAGCGTCTGCAAACAACAAGCAAAGGGACTGATACACAAACAGGCAAGTCAGGTAGGGAAGTAAGTTACGTTCCGTCATCGAGAATGATGCGATACCAAAGAGAACACGTACTTTAATGTTCCTCAAAAAAAAAGATTTTAGAGCAAGAGGAAAAGTGGGCATAGTTTATTATATGACAACATCTAATTGTTATATTCCACCGACCTATATTGATATGTTGACCACAACGTTGACTGCAACAGTCCTGGTGGAGATGAATAATGGCAAAGAGAAAGACTATACTGAAGATACAAGTATGCTTTGATATGGTTAAAGGGATTTGAGGCTTGGAAATGCAACAATAATCTCCATAAAGGGCTCTAATCCATATAAACCTGTAAGGATGAACTCTTAACAATGGTCTGCACCACTTGATGCAAACCTTTGTGCTTTTACATAGCTTCAATCAAATGCAAGAAATAAGACAACTTGGCCGAGTGGTTAAGGCGATCGCCTAGAATTGATGCAAGTCAACAGCTAGCGGTTGGGGTTCCCCCGCGTAGGTTCAAATCCTGCAGTTGTCGCTAACTTTTTTCCATTTATTTTTTGTTCAATTTTATTCCAACCTTGATAGTGCTGAACAAGTCAAGTATATTGGCAAGAGTTAAAGAGAGAGCAGGTATAACCAGTAACTTCTAATTTATTCAGTCTCTATCATCACTTGAGGTTCATTTGCTTCTTACAGACTTCATAGGTAGCGTAGGAGAGACCAGCTGCAGGAATAACCTAAAAATTAAAATCAAACACAAATAAGCAGCAACCATACCTTGATGAGAGTAGGTACCAATCCCTTGTAAAAGCCCTTGACACCTTCACGTTGGAAGGTTCGACGAACCACGTCCATTGCACCAGTGTACGTCTGAGGATGAGCTGGCGTACCTTGTGCTTGCAACCTACATACAACTTTAAAATCCAATAAAAGAGCAGACTTGCCTGGTTCTCACCAAACCAATAGGGTAGACGGCACAAGAGGCAACCATTCCACTGAACATACCAAAGCCCAACACGCGTACCAATCCAGGTTCCCCTTTGGCCTCCTCTCCTTGTCTTAACTTTTTACGTTCTGATCTAGCCCAATTTTGCTTCAATGCATCAAATACGGCCATGTCAATTGCAGCAAATGGAAACACCCCAATCACGGCCGTCATCAACCCACGATAAAAGGCACGTACACCTGCTTCCCTGTACATCTCCTTGGCAGTATGGGTCAACAATGCCATGCCTTTGTATTCTGAGGTCGCTCCTGCTGTCATGACACGCGTTTTAAGTACTTCAAGTGGATACACACCACCCTGTGAACATACACCCGCAACACCACCTGCAAGCAAACGCTCATACACACTCAAGTCAGCCTTGGTCTTTTCCGCTCCTGTTCTGGATGCATGTTTCTGTTCCAACAACCACGTCTTCATGGCCTCATATGTGGCAAATTTGACAGCGGACTCTGGTGCAATCTTGACCACATTCAGCCCATTGCCTCTAAAGAAGGTCAAGACACTCCTGTTGCCTTGTTGATAAATAGTCTTGGTTGCTTCCACCAAAGCCATTCCACCCTTACCACCACCACCTGCAGCTGCATTCACTTGCAAATGCACCCTTAAACGATCCAAAGGAGCAGTCAACGTACGAGACACTGCACCTGCAATTGCACCAGCCAAAAAGTACTTGATGGTTGTCATGTAGGAATCCCCTCCTTTCTTATCAACAGGCATAAAGATTTCACCATTGGGATCCAATCGAGCAGTCTGTCTAAAGAAGGAGTAAATGTTGGCAATCGAAGCTTCCTTTGGCATGAACTACAGTGGCTGTTAACGATACATATACGGTCCTACCAATAGAAAATCACGCCATTCTTGGAAATCAATGGTTCCACTGTTGTCCTTATCAATAATTTCCATGAATTGCTTCACTTCAGGTTCAGGCAGGTAAATCCCTGCACCTTTCAAGGCCTCGCCAAGTTCATTGGCCGTGATTAAACCCTCAGCAGTCTTGTCAATCGTGTCAAACATGCGCAAAAGTTCGCGTTCTTTACGCTTCATGAAGGCCTTGAATTCTGGATAGTCTACTTTACCATCTCCCGAAGTGTCGCATAGTTGAACGAGTTCATGAGCATAACGGTTACCAAATGGGTGATGGGTGAATTGATCAAGGTGCTTATGGATATGAGCAGAAGTGAGGCGATTATCCTGATCAGGCTGTAGTGTTTTAAATAGTGCTTGGATGCGATTATCTTGTTCTTGGGGTGATTCTTGAACGGCACGAGGGTTGCGATGGGGCATGGTTGTGGGAAAAGAAGGAAATTTTGAAACAAGTTCTACACTAAGGCCTCTTTGAGGGCGACGAGAACACCTCTTTCCCCTTGCATCCACCACCATAACCTTCATCATACAGTGTCCGGCCTGGTTCCCTGAGACCGCAATGCTCCGATACACGTGGTGGGTTGGCACTAAAATTCCCACACTCGCCAGTCACACTTTCCCACCACACTTCTTTTCCAATCAAGTACTTTTTTTATTAAAAACATGTCTACTGATACTCGCACCACCATCAACGGCTACACCTATGACGATATTGCAGCTTCAGGTAAAGCTAATCCAGACTCCAAGATTGGTGTCTATGCTGTACGCTTATCCTTCTCTTCTTCCCCCCCTCTCACTCTACTAGGTTGACGTGAACAGTTACTATGCTTTCCCAGACGTCTTTGAACGTGCCGTCTTGGTCGCCCATAATCTCACTGACTACTCTGCTGCTTCTCAACCCTCTCCCTCTGACTTTGCAACTCCTCATACCCCAGGTCAACGTCGTTTCCCAGTCCTTCGTGACCCAAAGGGTGCTATCAAGACCTTCCGTGTCCGTACTGCCCGCAACATTCTCTACAAGAATGAACAGCAAGATGTGTTCCCTGCCCGTAATACCACTGGTGACCGTACATTCATTGCTGAAAAGATCAAGAAGGCCTGTGCTGAGCAATTTGAAGGCTTCTCCTTCCCTCGTGTCCCAGACTCTGATGAATCTGGTGACTCTGCTGAAGTCAAGGCCATCAAGGACAAGCAACGCGTCATGTGGCTCAACACTGATCCTTACTCTGCTGCAGCCGGTGTCTACCGTGAATGGCCACAATCTCGTCATGTCTTTGCCTACAAGGGTCAAAAGGGCCAACCTTTGACCTCTGATGCCACTGAAACCTATATTTGGATCAATGAAGAAGATCACATGCGTGTCTACACCCTCGGCAAGACCTTGGAATCCCTTGAAGACACTTTTGGAAGTGTCGCAACTGTCCTTCAATCCTTGGAAAAGTCTGGAATCCAATATGCTCATGATCCCAAGCTCGGATACATCACGTCCTGTCCTAGCAACATTGGTACTGGTCTCCGTTTCTCTGCTCACATTCAACTCCCTGCCCTTGGTCAACATGAACCAGAGACCTTGAAGGCTTTGTGTAAGGAATTGGACTTGTCCATCCGTGGAACTCGTGGTGAAAACACTGATGTTGAAGGATGGATCTATGATATTTCCAACAAGCATCGCTTTGGTAAGAAGGAAAGTGAGTATGTCAAGCATGTGGTTGATGGCTTGCAAGCCTTGTTGGATAAGGAAGAAGAAGTTGCCAAGAAACATGGTGTCGCCTGAGTCTCCTTTAAAATATAAAGTCTGATACAATGTACAATTTGTTAGCGATGATGTTGAGCATTCAACCTTAAAAAGAGCTCCTTGGCTTGTCCATACACCAAAAAAGTCACTGCAGAGGCAGGTGCCGTCTTGAGTAATGTTGGAAACAATCCTTTGTAGAGTGCCAACGCACCCTCTCGTTTCACTACTTCCACAATAGTCATGATGGTATTTCGAGTATGAATAGGACTTGAAATGGCGTACTGCGTGCGTGCAGGTCCTTGAATTTGCATGCGTTTCCTCACCGTGTCTAATGGATAAACTCCTGTTTTGCTCAGCATCCCTGCTAATGCACCACTCGTTCCATCCACCAGTCCATGATTCAGTCTATCATTGAAATACTCCATCATAAATATCTTGGTAGTATCGTACGTTAGGAACATGAGTGCCATGTACGGAATGATTTGAGCGAGTGAGGGGCCGATGCCACGATAGAATCCTCGAATTCCTTCTGTAGAGGCTATTTGATGCATGGCTTCAGCATATGATTTGTACACCTACACAACAACATTACTCCGAGTACCATGGAACCTTGCCTTTTGTTTACCCTGACAAGCAAATCGGGTCCTAAGTAAATCCAAAGGGTAAGTGGTCATGGTAGCAACGATCCCTGCACCCCCACCACCCACAAATGACGCTAGAATAGAGTTCATGTTCTACAGATCATCATCCACTCACATCAGTGCCACCCCACTGTACCTACCCATTTAGCCAAAATAGCCTTTGATTTGTCATATGTGTAAAACTGGCACGCACCATACGCCAAATACAGTCCTTCTGCAGCCAGATTACCCTTCCAAAAGCCCTACAATCATCAAATCCACCTTTCTACAAGGCACTTGCCTTGATACCTTCTTGCTGAGCAATTCTTTTAGCACTTTTCAACACGCCACTATACTTGATGGCATCTCCAGAAGACTCCCAACACTGAACCTAACCCTCATCACATTCCAACATCCTCAAACTCACCTGCAATCGTATCTTGATCACATCCAAAGGTGCAATAAAGAACCTAAACTAATCAAAACACACAAAAATCACACAAAAAAGTGACCTTGCAACCAATCCAGCAACTGCCCCTGACACTGCTGATTGCGTTGATGTTATTTCACCAGGATTACCGTTCATATCTACCTCAGTCTTTTATACGGCAAAGGACCTCTGTGCACGCGCCTGCTGTTGTGAAAAATTTTCCACACAAATTCTGTGGTCAATCTCCCCTTCGCCGCCCAACTAGTGGTGAATCGCCAATCCTGCAGCTTCATTCAGCTATACCATTAGCTGCACATTATCATCATGGACCAATCTTCAGTCTCTGTATTCATCCCAAGGCGTACATCCAACGCTTCCTCCGTATTCTCCCAAACCATGGCTGATGCTCATCATCATCAAGTTTCCATCCCCAAATCTCACTCTCGTAACGAGTCTGCTGATACTGCAAACTCCTTTACACCTAGTGTCACTGTCCGTTTGCCTTCTGCGGCTCCATCCAGAGGAGGTTCAAGGGCTCCAAGTGTTTCTGGCTCTGTTTCTGGTAGTACAAATGGATATCCTTCTCATAGCTATGGTTATACGGATGAGGATTACTATAGGTACCATTACTATCAACAGCAACAGCATTATCCGTCCTACGAGTACGGATACGACTACTTTGCTCAAAACAGTGATGCTGGTTCCGTTTATTCTGCTGCAAGTGCTTATAGTACGCAGCAAGTGGATTATTCTGACTTGTTGACTGCTCAAAAGGGTCCCATGTCAACTACAAGTGGGTACAGACGCCCTTCCAGTCGTGCAAGTGCTTATGATTACGATGCTGACCGATATTCCTCGTATGGTAGTGAATGGAGTTATCAGGAAGCCTATAGAAGTGGTGAGTACGTGTGGGATGGCTACCAGTGGGTGAGAGATCCAATCTACACGGATGGCAAGGCTGCACACGCGGCATATGATTATGGTGGGCAAGAGCACAGTGATTGGATGCAAGTGGATGGTACGAGAAGTTATTGGGAGCATTATGGTGGACAGTACGACAGTGGCTACATGCATGATTCAGGGTATTATGGTGGAGCGTATTCAAACCATGATGCTTACTATGGAAACTATGCACAAGAAAGCATGGGGCCTGTTGGTCCTGTTGATGCCTCTGAAGAAGAAAAGCGTCCACTATTGGCTGATGAGCAAGGTGTGTTGTACACTGACCCTGAGGCGTATACTGAGGAAGATAAGGCTAATGATTTAATGGAAAAGGGTGAAAGTACGCCCAGGTTGGGAGGAGTTGGTCGCAAGGCTAGTCGTCATCCAATGGACATCAAGTCACAGGCTGTTTCAAATGCATGGCAGCAGTACGACTCACTTCATGGAAAGAGTGATGCTAATGTGTATGGAACTACTTTTGGACGCACTAACACTAATTACATGGACCCTTATTATGGTACGGCTCCCACCTCTGCACTTTGGCCATCCAATTCCATGCAAAAGGACATGCGCATGCTCAAATCTCCCAATGTACATCCTACAAAGTTGGCAGATGTGGATGAAAAAGCGTGGTCACGTATCCCCAAGGCCAAAGGGACTTCTACATTTGGTGTGTTGACTCCACGTTCTGGAATGTCACCAGAGGTTACGGAGAAACCAGTTGAATTAGCTGCAAGTGAAAAGGAAGGATGGACAGCAAAGGAAATTGAACTGGCACTCGTGTCATCCATGCGTGTGCCCTCTGAAGCACGCCTTTCCACCCTTCAACGCGAATACCTCAACCGCATTATGGATGAGCGTCAAATGGCCATGACTCCCAAGATTCATTCAGCAGCTGAAATAAAGCACATGGAAGTGGAGAACGCTTTGAACAGCTTGCAGATTAAATTGGATAAAATGGAGAGTGAACGACAAGCTGCTCAAGCCAAGATGCGTGTGACTGAAGAGGCTCTTAAAAAAGCAGAGCAAGAGACTCAACGCGTTTTGGATATGCAAAAGGAACGTATTCGACTTGCAGAACAAGAAAAGCACATTCAAGCTGAAGTAGCACGTCATGTCAAGGAAATGAAGGAGAAAATGACCAAAGAGGAAGAGGAGAAGCGATTGGTACTGGAAAAGGCAGAGCAAGAACGCATCAAGCGTGAAAAGGATGCTGCTGAACAAAAGAAACAGATGGAAATGGCTGAGCAAAAGCAACGTGAGTTTCAGGACCAGATTCGACGCGCACGTGCAGCCGAGGAGGAAAAGAAGATACAAGAGCAACGTAATCAATTGTTGGCTGAAGCTCAAGAGTTGTCAAGGAAGGCCAAGGAAGAAATGGAACGTGCTCAACGTGCAAGGGAGGAGATTGAGAAGGAGCGACAACGGTTGGAACAAGAGTCTGTGCATAAGGAACAAGAGCGTTTGCGCAAGAAAGAGGAAGAGGGCAAGGAAGTTGAGCGACAAAGGGAACGTGAGCAAATGGAACGACAAAAGAAGAAGGAACATGAAGAGCAACAGCGACAAAAGGAGCAAGACAATGCAGCAGCTTTAGCTGAAAAGAGGCGTGAAGAACAACAAAAGAGGGATCAAGAGGCGGCAGCAGCAGCAGCAGCAGTGGAAAAGAAGAAGCAACTTGAAGAACAAGCTGTCAAGGTAATGAAAATCCCTCAATCATCCCTCCCTCAACTACCCCTTAAGCCCAAGTCCAAGGATCCTCGTCCATGGAAACCCACCGAAGTTTGGAAACTTCCCAACCTTGCTCATCTTGAAGCCATTGGTCAAGATAAAAAAGGTAATTCCCCTTTTCATCTTTCAAGGTTCATTAATGTAGGTAAAGGAGCATCTCGTAAACAGCAACAGCAACAACAACAACAGCAAACATCTCGTCGCTCCAAATCCATGTCCGTCAAACCAAGTGATCTTAAAGACATCCTTCAACAATCTAATGGTAATAATTCGCCCAATTCAGGAAATAGTAATGGAGATGTGAACGATCGCTCCGAAAACAACAACTCTCCAGGCTTGAACAACCGTCGTCGCCCTGCTTCCCGTACCACACGTCAAACTCAATCTATTTCAATTCCATCCATGTTCAACCGTGATACTCATGACATCAATGGCAATATTGGTGGTGGGGAGTTTGCCCGTGGTTCCCTTGCTCCAGTCAAGGAAGATGGAAATGAACGTAATGGCATGTTCATGCAGCAACGTCCTCGTACCCTTCTTGCCTCCCGCGCTCCACCACCAGGCCTCAATGGTATTCCTGAAATGGCGCCTCCACGAGGTTTGAAGGGTCACGCTGCCTTCCAAATTGACAGTGCAGCTGCTAAACCATCCACCAGCAAACATTATGCAGACAAGCCAGCGCCATCTGCCGATCAGCTCTTGAAACCTCAGCATGCCTCCAAACCCTTGGTTGAGCTTAATATTGAAACCAAAGCACATGGAAGACAACGCTTGTCCATTCACAAGGGTGATAATCCCAGTAAAGTGGCTGCTGATTTCTGTGCCAAATATGGCATGATGGAACTCAAGGATGGTTTGAGCAAGTTGGTGAACAGTGCTGTTGAAAAAAGGCTCAAGAAGAAGGAGATGAAATAATGTGCATATGCAGTAAAATTGACAGTTCACACTTTTATTCCTTCTTTTCCCCTTCTTCTTCTTCTTGTTGTTGATCATCTTGCATCATGGACAGTGCGATAGCCCTTGCAATTTGTTCCTCTTCTGTCAAACCATCCATATCCACATCTTCCTCTGTGACTTGTTCAGGTGGTACTACATCCATGGGCTGCACGTTATCATTTGCTTGCTCTCCTGCAGTACCTTCAGCAGCAGTAGCTTGAGCTCTTGCCATAGCCTCTTGCCTTGCCTTTTCTTCCTCCAATGACAACCTCAATGCCAATGCCAATTCTGGATCCATATTAGGGTCAAATTCAAATCCACCTTCACCACCACCACTTCCTCCAGCAGCAATCACTCCAGCAGGTGCACCATCTTCCCCATACAATAAATTTGAGCTGAGAATCACATCGCTAATTATCCTTGGTCCAACGGGTACAGTCAACAAATGAGAATTCTCCCCACTGTTCACATTCTCCACAAATGCCTTCAATTTCACATCATTCTCCTCCCATTCACCAAAGCTAACAACATCTACAGCCACATTGTTCTTTTTCAACTTTTTAGCCAATTTGATACAACTCTTCTCATCAGCCTCAATTGGACTTGCAACAAACATAATCACACGTTGCCTTTGATTCTTATTCTGCCTGTGCTTCAATCCTAGTTGAGCAATGGACAATGCAGTCAAAATATCCGAGTGTCCATGAACAGAAACACGATGAAGTGCTTGTAAAATTTTTCCAAGGTCATCAGTTAGTGTCACGAGCACCTGGGGACCTGATGGACCTGATGAGGTGATGATACCGACGGTGTTTTCACGATTGGATTGTGTTTTAGCATTGAAGATGATGGAAGCTGCGTCATGTTGAGCTTCAAGGCGACTGGGAGTGTAATCGCCATTACGCATCCACTCTGAACTATCGAGACTAGGTGAGATTAGATCTGATTGGGGGGC
Source organism: Acaulopage tetraceros (assembly GCA_004114255.1). Taxonomy (NCBI): domain Eukaryota; kingdom Fungi; phylum Zoopagomycota; class Zoopagomycetes; order Zoopagales; family Zoopagaceae; genus Acaulopage; species Acaulopage tetraceros. Next base: position 22,625 of record QZWU01000132.1, read on the forward strand.
ACAATGTTTACATGATGATTGTTGCTTCCAAAACCATTTGAACGAGATGACGCGGCAGGTCGGACAACGTTACGTGCCTTTGGCTTACCAAGCACCAATTTGTCATCTTTCACAGCTATAAAACTAGCACTTTTTTCCCACACACACACACATACCATTACCACAACCAAGCATGTCTGCTGCAAAACAATCAATCTTTAAATGGGCCTCCACAACTGATGGTGAATTCCGTCGTCAACTCTCTTCATTCCGCAACGTCATTTCCAAGGAACCAGGTTCTCCCTTCACTCCTGAAGCTGGAAGATACCATTTGTACATTAGTCACGCATGTCCATGGGCCCATCGTACCTTTATCGTTCGTAAACTCAAGGGCCTTGAAAACATTATTGGACTTTCTGTGGTTCACTACCTCTTGGCTGAAGGTGGATGGCGTTTTGCTGCTGAAGGTGAGGTAGAAGGCTCCATTCCTGACACGGTGAATGGATTCCAACGCCTTAGTGAATTGTATTTTGCAGCAAATCCAGAGTACAAGGGCCGATTCACTGTCCCTGTTTTGTGGGACACCAAGCACCGTACCATTGTGAACAACGAGTCCTCTGAAATCATTCGTATGCTCAACCATGCCTTTGATGACCTTGTGCCTGAAGAAACCCGCAAGATTGACTTTTATCCACCTCACCTTCACAAGGAAATTGATGAACTCAATGACTGGATTTACCCAACTGTAAACGATGGTGTCTACAAGAGTGGATTTGCAACTACTCAGGCTGCCTATGAACGTAACGTGGTGCCTCTCTTTGAATCACTGGATCGCATTGAAGGCATTTTGTCCACCAATACCTTCTTGACTGGTGATGACTTTACTGAAGCCGACATTCGTCTCTTTACCACTATTTTGAGATTCGATCCAGTCTACCATGGTCATTTCAAGTGCAACATCAAGTCTATTGGCCATGATTATCCTCACATTTTGGACTGGCTGAGGTTCATTTACCAAATGCCAGGTGTCAAGGATACTGTCAATTTGTACCATATCAAACATCATTACTACGAGAGCCATATTCAGATCAATCCAACAAGAGTCGTACCTAAAGGCAATGGGCCAGATTTGGACATTGCGTCTTCAAGAAAGGTGAAAAAGTAACGAACCCATCCCAAAAGCGGAAATTGTTCGAATATAAATTCTTTTTTTCCACAAAAAAAAACTGATGATTCCAATTCTAATCGCGCTGCTGCTTTGTATTGCCCGCACTTGTGCCTCTGATCCCTTTACGATCTGTACCGAAAACATTGCAGTGATCGCTCATGCAACCGCTCAGGGTACCTGGATGCTTGGATTATCCGCACCAGCCAACACAACAGCCTCAACTTTTCTCGCTCAATCCAGCATATATGCGCTGGTAGATGATCAACACGTTTACCGATTACCATCCACTGGAGACGTCTCCACCAGATCCACCCTACAGCGTCAGATAAAGGTTTCCTGGATGCCCACAAACGTCGCCTTTATCCTTGACACACCGAATCATCCTGCCCCTTGTTCCCTTGGCCTCCTTTCACCATACATTCCACCACCACCCGTCTCACCTCTCATGTACATACTCTTCATACAGACTGAGTTCTCGGACATCCTCATTGCTATCGCTTATTTCAGTATACCAACAGCACTGGCTTACTTTTTACTCAAAATTGGAAACTTCATGCGCTATAGATTCCTCATCATCCTATTTATCGCGTTCATCTTTCTTTGTGGTTGTACTCATCTTGTAGACGCGGTCATTAGCAAGGGTACTGCCAGATGGTTCGTAGCATTCCTCAAACTCCTTTGTGCAATTGTATCACTCGTCACCGCTGTGGTTTTAGTACGCATCATCCCTCATATGCTGGACTTGCCTCATCAAAACATGATTCTTACGCACAAGGTAGCCAAGAATGAAGTACGCAAGATGGAACTCACGAGGGATAATGCCATCATGACGGATGTAATGAAGTTAATGGAAAAGGTGAGGAGTGTCATGCAGGTTGGTTCCATTTTAGACACATGTACAAGGGAGATGGTAAGTTTATCGCAGGCAAGGTACGGGTTTGTTTACGTACCACGAGAAGGTGAAGCATTTCAATTGTTTGTTGGATATGAACTACAGCAAGAACCTGTTTTGCTCTCCAAAACTCATGTGGAATGGTTACCAGATTCACTTGTAGCATTGGCCTTGCGATCAGATGACGTCGTGTACAGAAAAGAATCCGATGGTTTATTTGGATTTGAGTCGTTGAATGTGAACGAATTAATTGTGAGCAAGTTTACCCTACCTGATAAGCCATTCGGATTACTTGTACTGCTAAGAGACGGACCACCATCAGATCATAGCTCCTTGTCTCATAGCGATGATGACGCCACTTCCTTTTGGGGCATGCTTCAATGGACACATGCTAGACGTCGATCCAATTACACTGCCGTTTCCATTCAAGAAGACACCATTACACCACCCATGTCGCCCTACTCTCACTTTTCTCAGGACTGGCAACTCTTGTGTCGCACCATGATTCCCTCCATTGTTGCAAAAGTGTCTGTTGCACTATTTGAAGCACACCTCTTTGACCAAATGAAATACACCAAGAGCGTCCTTTTAGAAAAGAATGAAGCATTGTTGGAGGCACGCAAAGAAGCCTTACTCGCAGAAAGTGCCAAGAATTTTCTTCAAGTCATGTCACATGAAATCCGTTCACCCATGTATGGTTTACGTGGCCTCAACACCCTTTTGCTCAGCATGCCATTTAATCAAAGAACGGATGACGCGGAAATGATGGAAGCAAGTGCCATGCTCAAACAGATGGATGCTTGTGGTAATCACATGGTACGCATTGTCAACAACATCCTTGACTTTTACAAGTATTGCAAATTGGGTATTACGCTTGAATCCAAACCATTCAATCTACTAGCCTCTATTGAAGATGCAATTGATATTTCCATGGCTATGCAGTGGCGATCGATGCAAGCAAGTGAAATTGGTGCAGTACAGCCCACTGACTATCCACAACTGTACTCGTACATTGATTCAAATGTCCCAGAGCACGTATTGGGCGATGCAACTCGTTTGAGGGAAGTGGTGATCAATTTGGTTTCCAATGCATTTAAATTCACTCCAACTCACGGGCATGTACGGTTTTACCTAGAGCGTATCAACAAAGCCGCATTGCCAGTGTGTTTGACACATTTGCCTGAGGGGGACTGGGTACATCTCAAGTTGGTGGTCAAGGACACTGGGCCTGGATTGGGAGAAATGAAGGATTCAGATCTCTTCCAAAAGTTTAGTGGACAAGACCGAGCCATCACGCGTTCAATTGGCGGTACAGGACTTGGCCTGGTGATTGTAAGGGAGATTTTAGTTGGGATGAATGGGGATATCCACGCTGCTAATTCAAACGACACTCCAACGGGTGCAACATTCACCTGTCATTTTGCACTTTTGCGACAAACTGATGTACCGTCCATACCACCTGCACTTCCATTCGAGCATGATGGTGTGTTTGCTGTCACCTCTGATTCTCCTTGGAGTCACTCTGCACTCACATATGCAGCTCAAGCGCAAGGCATCACTACATCATTGCACTTTGTATCTGACCTTCAAGACATTCCCAAGCATAATGTAACCATCCAAGGCATCATTGTAGATGTGGAGAGCATCATGGAACGACCAGATCAAGTCAAGCTTTTTGGTAAACTTTGTGGTGCGTTTACAGGAACCTCTGTAATGAACTGGCGCTTCCAATCACGCAACATTCCAATCATGGCCATGGCTAATCATGGTCAACGGACCTTCCTATCACCTTATTTAACTACCAAGAACCTTGTGATTACCAGGAAACCACCAAAATACACGGAAATGAACAGATTTGTAAACATGTTGCATGCTGTTGACCACATCCAAGACAAAATAATGCAATCTCCAACGGTGAAATCCAATGAACAGCCTGCTGAAGAATCACAGCTCGTTAACCTCAATATTCTTGTGGTTGATGATGAAGATTTAGCACGACGATTGACACAGCGCATGCTACAAAAACTTGGTCATCGAGTTCAATCAGCTAATCATGCTCAAGAAGCCTTTAAATTGATTGAAGCCGAACACTTTGATGTCATCTTTTCAGGTACAACTAACCCCTTCATCCCTACCTTGACCCCCACTAGATATTATGATGCCAGATATTTCAGGGTACCAAGTTGCACAACACGTTCGTACCTTTTACAATGACCAAAAGGGTATCCCCTACACACCCAATAACACCAGCACACCCATTCCAACCACACCTTACATTGTCGCATTATCAGGCCTAGCGATGTGGGAAGATAGAGTTCAAGCACTCGAAAGTGGCATGAATCACTTTTTAACGAAACCAACAACAATGGCACAACTCAAACAAGTTTTACTCGATTACAAAGATTGTTTATCCATTTAACATTTGTACTAATACATGTCTATTCTGCACTAGTTGCAACACCACGTCTCGTTCTCCTATCTCTGGCATAAAATT
>QZWU01000133.1:0-27055 GCA_004114255.1 Acaulopage tetraceros
ACGCAAACAAGGAAGGATCTGTCCCTGTGCCTGATGATGACCCCATTGATCACTGCCATGGTCACGGTACTCACGTTGCTGGCATCATTGCTGCTTCAAATGACCAAAAAGTGTTTGGAGTTGCTCCAGACGTCACTCTTGGTGCTTATCGTATTCTTGACTGTAAAGGTGGAGGCACAACGGAGTTGATCATTGCTGCACTTGAACATGCCTACAAGGATGGCATGGACATTATCAACATGTCTCTTGGAATCCCAAAGCCCTGGAGCACCAATCCAATTCATGACATGATTGCTGCACTTGCAGAAAAGGGAGTGGTGGTGGTTTCAGCTGCTGGAAATGATGGTTATAGTGGGCTTTACACCGTTGGATCCCCAGGTATGGCTGAAAAGGGCCTTTCCATTGCTTCCTATGACAACACACGATTCTTGACTGATGGATTCAAAGTGGATGGTACAGATGTGGCGGTTGGTTTCACTGGAATGCTTAGTTTGCTAAAGAATGTGACCTTGGAAAAGGTGGAGATGGTGACCTTTACGCTGAACCAAGGCGTTGATTGTAGCAACCTCAAGGTGGAACAAAGTTTGAAGGGCAAAATGGTACTAGTGTCCGTGGATACTATTCAAATTTGCAGCCAGGAAGATATCTCTATAGCATTGTATTATGGTCAAATTGCAGGTTTCATTTGGTACAACAACGAGTTTGGCGAGTACTACCCTCCTTCATTCAGCAGGACCCCCAATGTTGGTATTACACGGCAGGATGGTTGGAAATTGCTCGATTTGCTCAAGAATGGTCCTCAGACTGTTACATTTCTCAAGGAAAAGATCATTGTAGATAACCCAAGTGGTGGTCGTGTCTCTATGTTTAGTAGTTGGGGACCTGGAGCGGAGTTTGAGTTGAAGCCAGACTTTGGTGCGCCTGGTGGCTTGATTGATTCAACCATGCCAGTGGCACTTGGTAGTTATAAGACTCAATCAGGTACTTCCATGGCTGCTCCATACGTTGCTGGTGCCATTGCTCTGTACATGCAGGCCAAAGGAAAGGGCAAGGTCACTCCTCAACAGATTATGGACACTTTCAGGCTCACTGCTCAACCCACGACTGAATTGAATTCCAATGGACTCTCTCCTGTGTTTCATCAAGGAGCAGGTATGATTCAAGTCAAGGATGCACTTCAACTCACCACTTTTGTCACTCCCAACCGTCTCTCTCTCAAGACAAGTGATTTTGCACGTGGAAAGGTTCAAAGTATCACCATCACCAACACTGGCAAGTATCCCATGCGTTACATTCTATCACACATGCCGGCGGTTGCTGCGAGCAATACTCAGATCACGTTTTTACTCTCAAACGCTGAGATGCAGCACCAATCCTCCCTTCAAGTCGATATTTCTACCAAGCAACTCACCATTGAACCAGGTAAATCCACCAAAGTCAACATCTTTTTTAAACCACCTGTCAATGGAGACATTTCCAAGGACTGGCTTTACTCTGGTTACATCTCCATTCAACCAAAATCCACTCCGCAACACATCAACAAGGGTTTTGTGGATCACATTCCAGCACTTCACATTCCTTATGGTGGCATGTATGGCATCCACAAGCGTACTCCTCTTTTTGGTTTGAGATCTTTTTATATGAGTCGTGCCTTTCCTATAAGAGATGACGAAAAGGCCGAGCCTGAATGGAAAGACTTTAATTGGGACACTTATTCCTTCAAAGTCAAGCAAGAAAAGCTCAGTTTTGTCCTTGGCCTTAAAGCCCCTGCAAGAATTGTCCGCTTATTTCTATTGGACTCCAGTGGTAAGGTTATGGGCACATTGATCAATGGAACTAACATTGAGTATACCCCTCGTATTGGTGCAGCAGCAATGATCTGGGATGGCAAGTATGAGGTTGAAAAGGGTGAGATCAAGAGCGTTCCTTCTGGTACTTATCGTATCAAGGCAGAGGCGCTTGGTCCTTTTGGTAACAAGGATGATCCTCAAGACTGGCAGTCAGCAACCTCCAAGGATATCATTGTTGACCTTGACAAACCTGTTCACAAGAGCTTTGAAATCAAGCCAGGACTCACAGTTGAAACCGTTGAACCAGCAAAGGATCTCATCCAAGAAGCCATGGAGAAGAGTGTCCTTCCTCAACCCATCGCCTTTACTCAATAAAGCTGACCACAAAAAATCTTTTTTTACCAATTTTTTTCTACTTTTGCACCACTTCTCATTCTATTTTTAACATCATTTGTTAACATCATCACCAACACCCTGTTGTTTACCACACGCGCAGCCATCAACCACCAAGCCAGCCTCATCAATTCCACATCATGGGTAGAAGGAAAATCCGCATCCAACCAATCGCAGATGAACGCAATCGTCAAGCAAGTCATTCCTCCATTCCCCCCATCAACTATTAATAGGTGACCTTTTTAAAACGTAAATTTGGACTCATGAAGAAAGCCTATGAACTAGCCGTCCTTTGCAACTGTGAAATTGGTTTGATTATCTTCAACCACCAGGGTAAACTGGTTCAGTACAGCAGCACTGACATGGACCGTATTTTACTCAGATACACTGAGACAGAGCCTGCAGAAATACGTGTCAATGCCGACTTTGTCAGTACCAAAGAGGAAGAAGAGGAAGAATTGGAACTTATCAAGTCCAAAAGTATTGCCTCAAATGCTGTGCCTCAACCTGCGCCTTTTGCCACGATGAATCCCTTTTCCATGTCACAGTTGGCTTCCATGAACTCTTTTCAGCCTCCACTATTCAACATGAATAGTCCTGGTACTCAGGCATTCCTCTATGCTGCTCAAATGGCCATGGATCAACAACGACAACATTCTCTTCAGCAGCACCAAATACAACAGCCAGTGCCCATGCAAGCTGGCATGTATCCCTTCCACCCTATGCTGTCTTCTACACCACCACCACCCATGTTCAATATGCAAAATAACGTGACTCCACCACCACCACCAGGATCACACATGAATGCACCATCAGCCTCTCCCAATGCTAAACAACTTTCAAGTATCACACCTTCCCAGTCCTTAGAGTCCTCGGAAGAACAACAAGCACAGCCTCCCAGTGCACTTTCTGGTCCTCAAGGTAGCTTGGTGCGTCGTGCACCTCGGCCTTCACCCCTAAGACAAGCTCATTCCGTGGATGTACCTCCTGCTCAAACCAGTGGAGGAGATGTGAATCCACCCAGTCCTTTTGGTAATGGTGGCAACCTGTCCCCTAGACTCAAGAACAAACCTGCCAATCTACGCGTAGAAATCCCTGATGAAAAGAAGCGAAGGCCAAGTAGAACACAGGAACTCAAATTGGATGATTTGATTGAGCAAGATGGAGGTGATGATGACGCAGAACCAGGCAAGGAAGACGAGGATGATGATGAAGATGAAGAGGATGATGATGATCGTGGACCCATTGAACCACCTGTAAATTCCCTTGATCCTCAAGCACAAATGCAACAACAGTACCAAGGTGCCATGATGAACAACATGATGGCCTTCAACAGTGCTTACCCCATGTTTGGCATGCCTGCTCGTCCATTTACCCCCTTGAATGCTGTGGGACCAGGTGCCTCCAACACGCTGACTGGTGCAGCTGACATGTCCAACATGTTTTCAGCCTTTCCCTCGTTATTTAGTCGCAACTTTCCATCACCATCCACATTTATTCCTGAAATGTATCAACATGGTAATTTCACAGGTGAAGTAGCTTCGCCCATCAATTACACTCCAACTGCAGGTACTCCTGGTTCCTCCAGCATGATGTTCCCATGGCCACCATTGTTCCGACCTTCCAGTACAAGTGCGTTTGCTCCAAGTCCACAGGTTGTGCCCAAAGAAACTAAAATAACTGAAGAACCAGCACCAGCAACACAACCAACAGTTACTAAACCCACACCATCCAAGAAGAGCAACCTTCCAAACAGTCCCTTAAAATCACGCATGGAACGACTTGCCAACAAGAGTCCTCATCGTCGAAACATGCCCAGTCCACTCCTTGGTAAACGTAGTAGTCCACTGAGAAGTCGAGCTGCTGCTAATGCCTTGAATGGTAAAAACAAAAAGGAAGAAGAAGAGCGAGAATCCAAGAAGCAAAAGAAGGATGTGGAAGAAGACGCGTCACCACCTGCTGTATAATAAAAGGAAGGCATTTGTTGCAATGGAGATTTGTAATCAAAAAAAAAGTTATTCCAAAAAAACTATGAGCCACCAACCAACAGCGCGCTTTATCCACCTTTTCCTCTAACCAAGTGCATAGGAACACGACATGAATATCGACTCTGACTCTGAAGATCAAACCGAGGAAATCATTGGGGCTGACGAAGTTGATCAAGAAGTGCAACCAGACGATCTTCCACCACCAAATGATGACCAAGATGATCAAATTGAACTTGTTGATGACTCCAACCAAGGCTTCTTTGACCACAAAGGTACCACTCGCTCCTCATTCATCCCATACCTTTTATAGAATCCGTGTATTCCATCAGCATCAGCCCAACACACACAAATCTAGTCGCGTCTGGTGGTGGTGATGACGCGTCTTATCTATGGGATCGTACCACTGGCGCAACTCTAAGTAAATTTGCAGAACATTCAGACACAGTCACTGCCGTGGCATTCAGTGCAGATGGCAAGTACGTGGCTAGTGGTGGCATGGATGGTAATGTCATTGTGGCGTTGGCTGAGAATGGACAACTTGTCAAATCTGTAGAGGCTGCCGAGGTCATTTGGCTCAATTGGCATCCTCGTGGTCACGTTTTATTGGTGGGTACGGCTGATGCTTCCACATGGATGTTCCACTTTCCATCTGGAAATGTGATGCAAGTCTTTGGTGGTGGTCATTCAGGACAAGTCACTGCAGGCCGATTCACGCATGATGGTAAACGCGTTGTGACTACGGGTGATGATGCCAGTTTACTCGTATGGGATCCATCCACCGCTGAAATTGTTGCTCGTGTCACTAGTCAAGATACTCGATTTCACCAAGAAGCCGTCACATGCGTCGATGTCAACCATGAGGATGGTTTAATTGTCACAGGAAGTGCAGACAACACTGCTAAATTACTCCGAATGAATGGCAGTGTAGTAGGATCTCTTGAAAATCATCAAGAACCCATTGAAGCAGTGGCCTTTTGTGATGTGTTTCCTTTGGTGGCCACAGGATCCGTTGACGGTACCATCAACATTTGGGACACACAGTCACTTCGCCTTCGACATACAGTCAAGCACGATGACGCGATTGTACAGCTCAAATGGCAACCAGGAACTGCCAATCTATTTTCTTGCAGTGTTGATAGGTCGCTTCGTGTGTGGGATGGGCGAACGGGCCAACAACTGCGCGTGTTTCAAGGTCATCAAGAAACCATCCTGTGCTTTTCCATTGCTTCAGATGGCAGTGTAGTGGTCACTGGATCAGATGATGGCTGTGCTCTCGTATTTAACCTCAATTAACACTACCACCTTTTTCTCTACTTTTTTATCGATTGCTCCTTGGTTAGCTGAGCCTGTAATGCCTGTTGTCGTTCCAATTCCATTAAATTTGCCTGTTTACGCAAGAGTCGTTCGTGTTCACGTTCCACACCTGCTCGCATAACCTACAACTCTTTCACAGCACTAAATGACGCGCTCACCTGTCGTTCTTTTCTTTGATTGTAGTGCACACTTACAATGATGGCTACGGTTGCAGCACTCACAACCGCAAAGGTCAACTTGGCCCTACTTGACATTTTTTCACCAGTGAAAAAAAAAGTAGATTCCCCCCATTACCATCGTGCTGATCCTCGTAGCAATGGCTTTGAGACAGTTGGCTCGTAACAATGGTAATCATTATCAACATCTTGTGGATTGACACGTGAATAGCCAAATTGTTGGCATCAGCACCCAGTCAACGCCTTTTTCCATCGACTTTAATGTAATTCATCTTGATCTACTGGATTGACCTGTTGATAGGAAGAGCAGTGCATTCCACACCACTCGTGCCGCTCAGGAGGAAAAGCAAGGTAATTTGACAATTTTATCCACGTCACCTTATTAGTTGAACCACGTCAAAAGGCCATGAACATCATCGATGCCCTTCCAGGCAACTCTTACCTCTCTAAAACGGGTTTCCTCACCGTCGGTATTGGTGCAGCCACCTTCCTCATTTCCAAGGAGATTTATGTGCTCAATGAGGAAACTTTGATCCTTGCATCCTTCACTGGATTGATGTACCAGTTGATCAAGACTCTTCGTGGTCCTTACAATGCATGGGCTGAAGAACAAGTCAACAAGATGAAGTCCATTTTGGAGAATGCTCGTACTGAACACAAGACGGAAGTTGCAACTCGCATGGATCAAGTGGGTCAATTGAAGGATGTTGAACAAGTGACGCGTGATTTATTCGCCATGTCCAAGGAAATGGCTGAGATGGAAGCTGAAGCCTTTGAATTGAAGCAAAAGGCTGCTGTCGTTCAAGAAGTGAAGAGTGTGTTGGACTCTTGGGTGAGGTACGAAAGTGCCTTGAGAGAACGAGAGCAAAAGTTAGTTGCTGAAGCTGTTTTGAGCAAGGTGATGCTCAAATTGCAGGACCCCAAGACTCAAAAGGATCTTTTGGCACAGAGTTTGCAAGAGGTTGAACGCATTGTGGCCAAGGCTTAAAGAGAGAGAGAGAGAGAGAGAGAGGATGTACTGGGCTATATAAAAACAGTATTTCCCACGCTTCGTCAAGGCAACGAAACACTTCGCCTCCCACGGTCACGTGACCGCACCACCTTAAGCTCCACATCCATCCATCCATCACTTCAAGCCCTCCAAGCCCCTCGACAACTACGCATCCACCTGCATCTTGACCTCTGTTGTTGATTCTGACCATCCAAAACTTGCCTGATCACACAATCTCTCTTCATCGCCATCATCCTCATCAATGGAACAAGAACGAAACTGGCGATTTGCCCAGTGCTTTGGAGATAAGGGTGAAGTGGACGAGATCACCGAAGCTGACATCATTTCCACAGTGGAATTTGATCATACAGGGGATTACCTTGCAACAGGTGACAAGGGTGGTCGTGTAGTCCTCTTTGAACGCAACGATAGTGCATGTCCTTTACTACCCTTTCTTCTCTCTCTCTAATATGTTTAGAAGAAGGGCTGCGAGTACAAGTTCTTTACTGAATTCCAATCCCATGAACCTGAGTTTGACTACCTTAAATCCCTGGAAATCGAAGAAAAGATTAACAAAATCAAGTGGTGTAAACGACAGAATGCTGCTCATTTCCTCCTATCCACCAATGACAAAACCATCAAGTTATGGAAAGTATTCGAGAAATCCATCAAAGTCGTCACTGAAAACAATCTTGGTGATGGTGCTCCCAGACCTTACGCACTGAACAATCCACTCATGTTGAGATTGCCTAAAATGGCACATCATGATACCATCATCGCTGCTGCACCAAGACGCGTTTACGCCAATGCTCACGCCTACCACATCAACTCCATCTCTGTGAATTCTGACGGGGAAACTTACCTCTCTGCAGATGATTTACGCATCAATTTGTGGAACATGGATATTAGTGACCATAGTTTCAATATTGTGGACATCAAACCAACCAACATGGAAGAATTAACCGAAGTGATCACAGCAGCCGAATTCCATCCCATTCATTGCAACTTGTTCATGTACAGCAGTAGTAAAGGAACCATCAAGTTGAGCGACATGCGGGAAGCTGCCTTGTGTGATCAACATGCCAAGGTGTTTGAGGAAGAAGAAGACCCTGGTAGCAAATCTTTCTTTTCTGAAATCATCAGTTCCATATCCGACGTGCGTTTCAGCCAAGATGGTCGCTACATCCTTTCCAGGGACTATTTGACCCTTAAAATATGGGATGTCAACATGGACAGCAAACCTGTGCGCACCATCCACATTCACGACCATTTACGCAACAAATTGTGCGATTTGTATGAAAACGATTGCATTTTTGACAAGTACGAGTGCTGCTGGTCTGGCAAGGGTGACTCCATACTCACTGGGTCCTATGACAACTTTTTCAACATTTACGATGTACAAGGCAAACGACCAGATGTCACATTGCAGGCCGACAAGACTGCCTTCAAGGCCAAAAGAGCTGGAAGCACCAGGAACAGAGGAAGGAATGCGCGCAACAATGCACACAGACGTGCTGAAGACATCAACGTGGACACTATTGACTTTTCAAAGAAGATTCTCCACGCATCATGGCATCCAAGGGAAAACTCCATTGCGATTGCTGCCACTAATAACTTGTTTATTTTCTCTGCGATTTGATAAAGTGTTTTTTTTTAATTGATGAATTTGGCACAAATTGCACAAAAGTTGATTCCGTCACTCACCACGTCATTTTACAAGGGACAATGTGGTAAGCTGGTCCTCACTTGGGTGGATTGAATTGAGTAGGTCGCATTGGCATTTTAGGAGGTTCTGAAGAGCATGTCCCCCCCCTGTGATTGATGTAATCTTGTTTAGGTATACTGGTGCACCATTCTTTTGTGCCATGGCTGCCCTGAAAACAGTAACTGTTCCCTTTCCTCTTGCTCATGTAGATGTTAGGGAGCTGATTTAGTCCATGTGATTTGCGAAACTTCAGCAGCTACAGCCATCAAGGCAACACCTCATTTGTTTACATGTTGATACATCCTAGTCTTACTCTCCTGGTACACTGCAACTCTTCCAATCCATCAAACGTTCTTTAGACATTATCGTTCATCCCTACCTCCGCACTCAATCCTCCAACACTCCACTTGAACCCATACTTGAACGTATCAATGCACTTTTACCACGCCTTCATGTACTTGTGATCGGTCCTGGCCTTTCACGTGATCCTCTCCTACAAGATACTGCGTCCCATGTACTATTGGCTGCAAAATCCCTTGATATGCCTATTGTAATCGATGCTGATGGTCTCTTTTTACTCCTCAATCAGCCTGAACTCGTGCATGGTTACACAAATGCCATTCTCACCCCCAACAAGGTGGAATTTGAACGTTTGTGCACCTCTCAAAACACTCCATTAACCGTTGATAAACTAGCAGCATCCTTTGGTGGCGTCACCATTATTCAAAAGGGACAAGTTGATCTCATTTCCAATGGAGTACAAACGTGGTCATGTGATACTCCGGGGAGTCCAAAGCGTCAAGGTGGTCAAGGCGACATTCTTGCAGGTACATTGGCAACGTTTTGTGCATGGGGTCGACACTCACCCAACTCCCTTGTAGCAAGCGCATTTGCCTCTTGTTCTATTGTGCGTGATACTTCCTTACAAACGTTCAACCTCCTTGGTCGATCCATGCAAACCTCGGATATGCTCAACCAGCTTGGAACTTGTTTTTCAACATTTGAAAAAGCACACTTTTAATGATAAATTGGATCATCAAATACCAATTGCCTTGGTGGATTCAATTGACTGTTTTGAGGTTGAGCCATTACTTTGAACAGTCCTGTACCAATGGGCATGGGCGTACCCATAATGATGCATTCACTCACACCATCCACAAAATCCTTCTTTCCATACATGGCAGCATCAAACAAATGATCAGTGGTTTTCTCAAAAGAGGCGAGCATGAGCACACTGTCCTTCATTTTAGCCACTCCAAATCGTGTGATACCCAAAACTTCACCCTTGTATGTCATAATATCACCCAACAACATGACATGGCGTGGATCAATGGTCATACCGTGCTTGGACATGGTATAAGCGATTTCATTGATGATGGTATTGCGAGCTGCCTCAATACCAAGGACTTGACGGACTTCCATGATGCTATTGGAGGTGGTGTGCGTACCAACAATGCCCTGTGTGGTCATAACATCGCGTAATCCATCACCTTCCACCAAAAGTGTGTATTTGCCTGCACCTGCATCAGAAATGACTGCACGTTGAACCGATGGAATGCCCTTGATAATAACGCTTGGAAGAACACGTTTGAGCGCCTGTAATCCATAGTAGGAAGAGTCTTTAGAGGATGGAAAGACGCGTAATCTGTCTGGATGATGGACGTGGAGATTACTTTCATCCAATTTCAGCTTTTTGTGCAATAAAATCATGGTTTTGATTTCATCAATGCTCGTTTCCAATTGAAGTTTGTTGATGGTGTCAAGGTCAAGGGTGACTTGAAGGTAACTTTCAGAGGGACTGTGGACTTCGTCCATACTTTGAATCACATCCCCAAGAAGGGTTTTCTCAATGCGTGCCTTGACAATTCGAGCTGCAGTGACGCTGGTTTCGCACTCCAACTTGCTAGTGATGATGGGTGTACTGATGGCTTTGGCTGCATTGATAATCTCCTTGATACGAGGTACACCAAGTGTGACGTTCATAGAGGCAACACCAGCAAAATGAAAGGTTTTAAGGGTCATCTGAGTGCCTGGCTCACCAATGGACTGAGCACCAACTGCACCAACAGCCGTACCTGGTTCAATCTTGGCACGCATGAACTTGTCAAGACAGATTTTGAAAAAGGCTTCCAATTGTTGTTTTGTAATGCGGAATCGGTGATTGACAAATGTATGTTGAGGAACAGTGCGTGAAAGCATTTTTTGTTTTACAAGAGAAGTGTGGAGTTCCTGGATGGTGGTGATGCGTTTGGTAATGTTGGATTGCACAAATTCATTGACACTGGCAATGTAGGCATCATTGCAATGAGTGACAAAAGTGGAGGATGAGAGGATGCTGGACATGAGGTCATTGATTTGTTTGACAGTCAAGGCAGGATGAGAAGGATCGTTGTAGACTTGTTGTGCAAAGCCAAGGGTACGCTGAAAGGCAACAGGTTGGCCTTCACCTTCCAAAGTGGCTGGATCCAATCCATCATCACCATAACGAAATTGCACCACACCTCCAATGGAATTACGGACACTCATATCGTAATGCGTAGTCAAATCTTCAAGTGCTTTCATCAATCGACGTTGCATGTAACCAGTTTCAGCGGTTTTGACAGCAGTATCCACAAGACCTTCTCTACCTGAAACTGCATGAAAGAGAAATTCTGTGGGTGAGAGACCAGTGTAGAAACTGTTTGCTACAAATCCCTTGGCGGCTGGAATTTTACTCTTCTTTTCAAAGTGAGGGAGAGAACGATCAACAAAGCCATCAGGTATACGCGTGCCACTGATAATCTGTTGACCGACACAAGCAACCATCTGAGACACGTTGATTTTGGAACCCTTTGAACCACAAGTGGCCATGATGAGTGGAGCATTGTACTTGTTCAATTCTGTCATACAAATTTGGCCAACATCGTCACGCACTTTACTCAAAACACCAGAAATGTGAGCTTCAAGTGTCTGTTCTTGATTGCAACCCGGTTGGTTTTCTAATCTACCCATAGAACTATCACTGATGAGCTGATCACACTTGTTGTAGGCAGTCTCAACCAACTCATCCTTTTTGGATTTGAGTACATCACCAGGCGTAACGTCTTCAATTCCAATGGAGAAGCCCATGTTTCCAAGCCATCTACTGCACAATTTAGCAAGTCTGTTCATGGAAGCAGCTGCTTCAATTGGTCCATAATCACGAAGTACCACGTAAAAGAGTGAGTTTTTGTTGCCATCACCCACAGCAGATTTGTCCATGACTCCACACATGATTTGACTGTTTTGAATGACGAGGTAGCCATCATTGGGACAGAGGTCGGGAGCACGCCCATCTTGCTTGGTAAATGAACGACATTTGTTTTCCAAATTGACAAACACATTGGATTTCTTGTTGGGTCGCATCAGCACATTAAAGATTTGCTTACCAGTCCACAGGCGCACTGGTTTCACAATTGCTGGAGGTGGAATATCAATGTGCAAATTACCATCACCCATGTACGTGCAAATCTGTACAAATTCAGCACGATCGTAAAACAAATCTTTTCTGGAAAGTAAAAAGGATGCTGTGATGAAATCTTGGATGGCTGCAATCAAAGGCTCACCATTTCTAGGGGTAACGAGGTTGTTCTTGACACCCATCAATTCAATGGCCTCTGCACGAGCTTCTTCTGTCTGTGGAACGTGCATGTTCATCTCATCACCATCAAAATCTGCATTGTAGGGATTACAGACACATTCATTGAATCTAAAGGTTCTCCAAGGACGCACTTGCACCAAATGAGCCATGATGGATAATTTGTGGAGTGAAGGTTGACGATTGAAGAGCACAATGTCATCATTAGAGAGATGGCGTTCCACTACATCACCCACTTCAAGTTGTTTAGCTAGCATTTCACGGTTTCCAAACTTGAGATACTTTTTGAACCCATTTTTACCTTGAATCAAGTAATTGGCACCAGGATGAACGTCTGGTCCATTGCGAATGGCTTGCCTTAACTTTTCAAGATTGAAACGGGACGCACGTTCAGGATAAGTGAGAATTTTGGCAACACGTTCAGGCACAGCCACTTGATCAATACGCAGATTGGGATCAGGTGAAATGACTGTACGACCAGAGAAATCCACACGTTTACCTGACAAGTTTCCACGAAAACGACCTTGTTTACCCTTCAACCTTTGGCAGAGACCACGGATAGGCTTGCCACTAGTGAGGGTTGCCACACCTGGCAATTCACTGTTGATGTACATGGCAACCGATAATTGCAAGAATTCCCATTGTTCCATGACATTGGTGATGGATGCCCCTTTTTCCATACCACTTCTGATGAGTGCATTTGTAAAAATGATTTCAGTCAATTTCACAGTCAAATCATCCTCTGTACTTGCACCATCTTGAGCCACAGAGGGTCGAATGGCTACTGGAGGCACAGGTACACACGTCCATAAGAAATTCTCAGGTCTTCCATTCTCTGCATCCAATCCAAGCAACTCACAATCTTCAGCAGAAACACTCTCAAACAGGCGCATCACTTTGAGTGGATTCAAATCTTCATGAGCCTTGTTTACATGCTGCTTCACTTCTGGCAGGAACTTTTCCACCTCCTTGAAACTCTTTCTAAACTCATCCAACTCACCAGCCGTTCTCTTTGCCCTAAACTTTTCGTGTACAATCTTCAACGCTCCAACCTTCTTGACAAATCCATTGGTAGCAGCACAAAATGGACACGTTCCCACCTTTTTACACTCCTTGATGATGTTCTTGAGGATGGATTGGCGTTGAATCACATCCAAATTAGGTGCTCGCAACCTTTTCAAAAAGGCACGTCGTTCTTTCTCCTGCAGCATGACCTTGCAACACGTCTTACAAATACACTGCAACAGCGTAACAATCGATTTGAAGTATCCAATGTGAAATACAGGAAGGCAAAGGCGTACATAACCATAATGTCCAATACAATCAGCCATTTTGAGACCACAAGTTTCACAGGTGGCTCCCTTGTCACTTGTACCCTATATATATGCGTCATAAAATCAATAAATGTGCTTACTAGTCGAAGATCCAGTACACCATTCTTGACAGTAGCGCGTTCTGGCACGGTATAGAGATCGCGATGTGTAATTTCAATCTCTGCTGATTTGGCGACTTCTTGTTGGGAAAAGACACCAAATTGAATACATTTGCTAGTGAGGATGAGAAGGCGTGAGTGGGGAGTGGATACATTCGTTTGGGTGCAGAATCAAATACTTGATCCTTCATTCAATGATTTTTTTTATGCAAGAAAACCGATAACTTCTTCTTCTTCTTCTGGAGGCCCAAGTTCCACTTTTGGTAACTCTGCTGCTGCTGCTTCCTCTCGTGCCTTGGCAGCATCTCGTTCACAATCCTTCTTCAACTCTGGATCCTTCCTCATCAAAGCACTAGTCACCTTGCCAGGATCCTTCTTTTCTTCCCTCTTGAATTTGTTCTTGATGTGTGCACGCGATAATTCTGGAAACAATTTGCTAGCAATCATCTCAAAATCTGTTCCATACAAATAGAGTCCCTTGAAGAACGTGTGTGTTGTCAAAGAGTTCCATTTGCCTGGTTTGATACGCCTCATATAAGATGCATAGTTGGATACTCGTGAATCTGCACTTTCTTCAATCACATCCTCTGTATCAAGTTCTGGTTCATTAGCAAGCTGTGTATGGGACACCACCAAAGAAGCTTCATCAATGACGCGTTCTCCTTTTTCATTGACACGAATGCGAGGCCCAAAAGATGTGACAGTTGGTGCTGTCTCCGCTTGAGTTGCAGGTTCTGCTGATGCCTCTTCTCTTTTAGCACGCTTCTTGGGAGCATTGTCCGTTGCAGGTGCTTTGCGTGTCATGGGCGTACCGCGTTGTGTATCCTTGCAAAACATCTTCATGGGAGTCGTGGTCCAATCCAGTGGCTCCAGATTCTCTTCCTCCACACCCTTGCCTCTCCCCCTCTTTGGTTTTGATTGTTCTACTTCTTCCTCAACGGAGGATGGTGCAGCTGATCGTGGCGGCGGTTGAGAAACAGATGCTTGAACTGTAATCACCGCACTCTGTCGAATAGACGCAACTGCCCTCGATGGCACTGAGATTGCTATGCCGACTGCTGCCTTTTTGGCACTTTCCCCTTTGGTCATCTCAACATGATCAAACGAATCAATGTGCAACATCTCTTTTTTTTTTGAAGAAAAGCTTTTTTTGTGCATGTTCAAATTGTTCAAATCCTCCAAATCACCCGCCCCAACACCTCGTCCACTCTCCGCAGTCGAATCATCCTTGGATTCTAGCAGTGATAGACCACTCCCAGCTATCCCACCAAGGCGACACAACACCACAAACACCAATAATAACAATAATTCACATGATCATATGCAACCAATGTACAATAGACAGGCAGATAATCGTTCAGGCGTGAACCTCATACCACCACAAGCCCCATTTACTTCTCATCGGGCCAACAAATCCTTCAACAGTCTTCCTGCTAACCAGCCATCCACCTCCAGCCCCACTTTTCCAACTAGCAGCGCACCAACCGCACCAGAAGAAGACATTCTACAACTCGGTATCAAATACCACGAAGAGGGTAACTTGAAGCTTGCCACAGAGTACTTCAAGGCAAGTGCTGACTCTAACAATCCCAATGGACTCTTGTTGTATGGTATGGCACTACGACATGGATGGGGCTGCAACCCTGATCCTATTGCGGCATTTCAATACTTGCAAAAGGCCGCAGAGTCTGCAGTAGTTGATCTCAACGCCCTTACACCCCAATCCTCCCAACCTACCAAAGCTGTGGCTGCCAAGAGCGAATTAATATTGGCCATTTATGAACTGGGAGTGTGTTTTAGGCATGGATGGGGTGTGCCAAAGAACAAGACTACTGCAGCGTATTACTTTGAAATTGCAGCTAATTTAGGGGACATGGATGCACAGAATGACCTTGCCTTTTGCTTTCATCATGGTGAAGGCGTTAAAAAGGACATGAAGAAGGCTGCCAAGTATTACAGAATGGCTGCTAATCAAGGCGCCAACATGGTGGGTAATTCGTGGATTTGGAAGGAAAAGTACAATGAATGACATGCGCGCATTTAACTGTATTATGGCAAGTTGGAAGGATAAGTGAATCCTGTAAGTGGATAAAAGTTCTCCTTGATGCTTCTCATGGACACAAAGCGAGAGAGGAGCGCAGCACTTCCTGCCTTATCATTGGTACCAGAGGCCATGCTACCACCAAATGGTTGTTGGCCCACCACAGCACCAGTGCACTTGTCATTGATGTAAAAGTTACCTGCAGCATGGCGCAACTTGGCATTGGCAAGGACGAGGGCACTACGATCCTGTGCAAAAATAGCACCAGTGAGGGCATATTCAGAGGCATTGGCACACAAGTCCAAAGTGGCTTCGTATTCCTCATCTGGATAAACGTAGACGGTCAACACAGGGCCAAAGATTTCATCCACCATGGTACGTGAGGCAGGGTTTGTAGTTTCAATAATGGTGGGGTAAATGTAATAACCAGTGGTATCATCGCACTTGCCACCCACAATAATGGTACTTTCCTTGTCCTCTTGAGCAGCTTGAATGTATCCCTTCACCTTGGTAAAGGCACGTTCATCAATCACAGCAGACACAAAGTGAGTGAAATCATCAACAGGACCGACGGTGATCTTGTTGGTTTCTTCAATCAATTTAGCCTTGAGAGCAGGCCACAAACTGGCAGGAACGTACATTCGACTACAAGCAGAGCATTTTTGACCTTGATTCTCAAAGGTGGCACGAATGGTGTTGAAGGCCACATGATTCACATCAGCAGACTTGTGTACCATATGAAAGTTCTTTCCACCCGTTTCACCAACAATACGAGGGTAAGAGCGATAAAGATGCATGTTTTCTGCAATCTTTTTCCAAAGTGACTTGAACACCATTGTACTTCCAGTGAAATGCAAGGCTGAAAAGTGTGGGCTGGCAAGCACCACGTCCGTGACCATGACAGCATCACCAGGAATGAATTGAATCACACCACCAGGCAAACCAGCCTCCTCCAGAACCTTGTAGACCAAATAATTGGAGTACACTGCAGCTGGTGAAGGCTTCCACACCACCGTATTGCCCATCAATGCAGGGGCACCAGGTAAATTCCCACCAATGGCAGTAAAGTTGAAGGGAGACACGGCATACACAAATCCATCCAATGCACGATATTCCACACGATTCCACACACCTGGACTATTCTCAGGAGGCTGTTGAGCATACAACTCTGCAGCATATTTACAATTGAACCTAAGGAAATCCACCAATTCAGCAGCAGCATCAATCTCTGCTTGCCAAGCATTCTTGCCTTGACCCAACATGGTGGCAGCCATCAATTTGTACCTGTACTTGCCTGCAATCAAATCAGCAGCCTTGAGGAAAATTGCAGCACGATCAGCAAATGGCATAGACTCCCAACTAACCTTGGTAGCCATGGCACCATCAATAGCAAGTTGCACAGTCTCTGGAGTAGCACCGTGAGAATGACAAAGAACAAGTTTGTGTTCACAGCCAATACGTTGAGCATCCAGTTGATCAGAGGTTACTGGCTTACCATTGATGATACAGGGAACATTAAAAGGTGCTTGTTGGCGCATCAAGGCCAATTCCCCTTGAAGCAATTCACGTTCCTTGCTTCCAGGTGCATAATTTTGCTAATCAATAATCAATCAAGGTTGAACAGATATGGATTACCATGGGTTCATTGGTAATATGAGGCAATCGAAACACTCCAAGTTGAGCACTGTCCATCTCTCAAAAATTTGTGTGGGGAAAAAGGTGATGACGCGTCTTGCCCACATTCTCACCTCGCCACTCCAACGTACCCAATCCACACCACTCGTCATCCTCCATGGTTTGTTTGGATCAAAAAGGAATTGGAATACAATCTCAAAGGCACTGACCAATCGCGTTCATTCAGACATTTATGCTTTGGATTTACGGAATCATGGTGATGCTGACGTGGCACCCACTATGGATTACAATTCTATGGCTCAAGATGTCCTTTCATGGGCTGATACGAATCAAATAGACAAGTTCATACTCATGGG
Organism: Acaulopage tetraceros; assembly: GCA_004114255.1. Lineage (NCBI taxonomy): Eukaryota > Fungi > Zoopagomycota > Zoopagomycetes > Zoopagales > Zoopagaceae > Acaulopage > Acaulopage tetraceros. The sequence goes on from QZWU01000133.1 coordinate 17,438, forward strand.
ACACTCTATGGGAGGCCGTGTAGCCATGCACCTCGCATTAACCTCTCACTGGCAACAACGCATCCATCAATTGGTCGTGGTGGATGTTGCACCCACCAGAATGAGCATTTCCATGGATTTTAACAAGTATATACATGCCATGAGACGCGTCAATGAGCGTGGTGGCTGTTCTAATCGATCTCAAGTGGATGCCATGTTGCAACATTCTGTGCCTGATTTAAGTGTCAGACAATTCCTCATGACCAATTTGATGAGTGTGCAAGTGAAAGGTGAGCAAAAGTACGTCTTCAAACCTCCTCTGGATGACATTGAACGTGCTTTGCCACTTTTAGGAGAGTTTCCTGCAGTGCATTCTAGTGGTGAATCCACATCCATCTATACTCAACCCAGTCTTTTTGTAACAGGTAATAAGAGCACCTATGTTCCTTACAGTGCTCACAAGGATATTTACAGGCTGTTTCCTCATGCTGAAATCATTGGATTGGATGCAGGTCACTGGGTACATGCTGAAAAACCCCACGAATTCATTGAAGAAGTCAGCAGATTCCTTATTAGAGAGGCTTAAGGAGCGTACCCAGCCACTCTTGAAAAGTAAAATGACTTGAAATTATCCAAGTTGAACTCAAAGGTCTCTTCCCTCCTGCTGTCCTCACAGGCGTACATTTCCCATTCAAGTCGATTCCATTTACCCCGAGAAGTTCTTCCAAGCACCAACACAAGGATAAACGTGTTCCAAGGACGATCAGGATCAGATGCACGAATGGACACTTGAATGTGTTTGGTGGAAGGTGTGGCCCTTGTCATATGATAAGTGCCATACTGTAATCCCTTGGAATGGAAGGAGTCAGGATGGAAATGGCGCACGGTGCTCGCTGGTTCGTTGGTGGACAAGTGAACCATGCATTGACCATTAGGAAGGAACCTCAAGTAACGGTAATACGTGACAAGGTGGAGTGGTTGATGCCAAATGTTCTCTGCACTTCCTTGTCTCCAATAATAACAGGTGGAAATGAAACAACCATCCATGCGAAGACGAGGTCGTTCAATGAACACACGTCTCCAATCACCTGAACAGGCAGTCAACCACGCATCAATCAATTCTTCATTGGTGAGGATTCCTGCATCACTCAAAGGAACTGCCTTTGCCAGATGAGCACCAAAACATTGCCTTTGAAACGTATGGTGGCACAAGGACTTCCACACGGGCACATGTCGTCTTAGAATGATGAAGAAGCGACTACATACACTTTCTAACCGTGCGAGAGCCCGATGATCCAATACAGCAACCAAAACAAGGATTTCAGACAAGATTTCCGTTGGAAGTGTTAAAATGGTTGCCTTTTCCTCATTCAGATCCAAACCTTGCAACCGTTGAAGAGTCTGTTCAAGTGCACTATCCGTCACAACCTCTTGAACTGTACTTTGTCCATGGGCATGATGATGAGGATTCTCCTGATAAAACCTTCTGAAATGATCATCAACATGTGCGTCCATCTTGAAGGCTTTGCGGTAGTGATTGAGGGCTTCAGTCAGATTACCATTACGTTCAAAAATCACGGCTTCAAGGTATACGTCTAATGCAGTTGCAGGAGGAGTAGAATCCAGAGTAACTGGGGTTAGATCAGAAACATCAATTGGAGGAGGTGGTGGTGGTGGTTTGGTGGTGGCAATGATGCCCGTACTTGTGGTAGGTTCAAGATCAACTAGTGCATCGGAAGCAGGTGTCTTTTTAGATGCGATATCAGCCTGCCACTCTTGCCTAAAACGTTCCAACTCATCAGACATTTTTTCTTAGAGTTTTGTGACTGCTGATCCCGTTGTCCGAGGCAGACACATCCTCAATCCCTTGGCCATGAGTACACTTTTGATGCTTGAAACATCCTCTTCTATCCTTTGCATACGCAGTCCAAGACCCTTGAACTGATTCCTGAGGCTTGAAAGTTGGTCATTCAGTCCATCTGACTTGTTGGTCAACTCCAACAGCATCTGTTGACTGGATTGCTTGTCTCTAATCACATTGGCCAATTGTTCATTAAAAACATCTTGTTGTGCTTCCATATTGATGTGCTGGTCACGCAGAAACCGAAGTTGGAAGAAGCATTCTTGTTCCAAGAGTGCAAGATTGGAATTGATTTGAGCAATATCAGGTGTATCATACAAAGCATAGGTCAATGGCAGGTTATCTGTTGATTCGGGCACTGCTGGTTGTACGGCTACTTCCACAGATTCATCCAATTGCTCCACTGGTTCATCCTGTTGCTCACAACAAACAGTAGTGGTACTCATTCCCTTGAAGTAGCTTGAACGCACATCACACTGTGACCAATGCTCACTCAAATCTCCCCGTTTACCATTCCAAGTACATCCTTGCCTCTTCAATACACATTCGACTGGTGCAAAGACACACGAGTTGGCATGAAACTGTACATGCTCACGTGCACACGTTTCTTCACATCCATTGGTCTGAAAGGGACAGTAAACGCTCATCTCATTCACCAAGTTCAATAATGCACGCGTGGTTGGCCGTGTATCTGTGTTGATGTTGAAAGGTTGACGAGTAATTGGACATGAACAATTGACTGAATCTGAGGAGGTTTGAATGAGGCAATGACGACAAAATGTATGACCACAAGGTGTATCCAGTGGTTCCAGGTAGGGTTGCTGACATATTGCACAAATGATGTTGGGATTGATGGGATCAGCGGTATAAATCAAGGCTTTCCAATCAAAAGTCATAATTTATGGAAAAGAGACACGTCCATCTTTTGGCTTGAGCACCACTCGTCCACCATCCCCACCACCAGGAGGCGTGGGGGTGAGCACCACACGTCCATTATTGTCCTTGGGTGGCTCAGTGCCAGTTTGAGGGGGTTCAGGGAACAAGATGATAGTGGTTTGATTACTCATATCAGGCCAAGGCTCATCATCCCATGGGATATTCTTCCAAGTGTCATCATCGTCTCCAGGATCCACACGGCCACCACTGTCATTGTCATCCGATGGAATGTCAGTGCGGATCACTCCACCAACAATAGCTTGGCCCTGTTGTCCTAAAAAGGCCAATCTACTCGTAGTGTTGTAATATTCTTCTGGGATACTTTGGACGGCATTGGGAGTAGCACGCTTCACTAAATCATCATAGAGTTGTTGAATGGTTTGATAGGGGGATTGAGCCAAGTAAATGGCAGCCAATCCACCCACATAAGGCGCAGAATAACTGGTTCCTGAACGTCTTCTGGTGCCACCACCTGAAACGGCGCCAAGAACATCCATGCCAGGTGCAAAGAGCTTCACACATGGACCCCAGTTGGTGGTGATGGAAATGAAATCTTCTTCATCTGTGCTGCCAACTGCAAACGCATTCTTACTGGTTCGTGGGGAATCAAGGCAAGAGTCTTTGTGCTCATTTCCAGCACTCACAATCACAGCAAATCCCTTTGCAACAGCCTCATCCACTGCATCATCGAGTGACTTGGCAGGTGGAAGGGAGAAGGATAAGTTGATGACAGTCTTGAATGGAGTGGCGTTCTTGTTGATCCAATCCATGGAAGCAAGGATGTTGCTCAAGGGACAGTCCCCATCCTGACTACAGATTTTGAGGGCACCAATACGCGCCTTCTTGGCTGTACCCAGGGTACGTCCTCCAAAGTAACTGGCAACAGAAGTACCATGACTAATGTAATCGGTGTCATTCTCTTCAGTAACAGCATTATAAGCTTGGAAAGCGCGTCCTTCAAACTCTGGATGCTTAATATCGATTCCAGAATCAACAATGTACGCGGTAATGCCTTGACCAGCTGATTCTGGATAAATATAATCCATAGCAAGATCACGAGCACGACTGGCAAAACGAGCCAATGCCCAGGATTCAGGCTTCCTCTGCGTTTTGTAACCAGGCAAATCGTCCAAATGAGCAATGAGATCTTCTTCGACGATATCCACTGCAGGATTATTGGCCAACATATCCTTCAAATGTTCAGAAAACACGCCAGCATATCCCTTCAAACTGGTGTACTGGTTGGTGATGACATTCTCACCTTCTCCAGCTGACGTGTCCTTTGCCATGGTTCTCTTCAATTCCTGGTCGAATTTACGGGCATTGGCGTCCTTTTTGAGCCTGACAATCAATTTGCCAGTAGTGCGCCGTTTGGTGGGTTCAGAGGCAGCATTTATAGGCTTGCTGAGGGTAGGATGGAAGGTTAAAGTCGTGAAAATAAAGAAAAAGGCGGTTAATTTGAGATTCATGAGAGAGTGAAGATGAGGATTAAAGAGTAAAAAGTCACGTGGATGCGGCTCTTGATGGAATTTGATTGGAGGACCAGCTTGACATTGTGTAAATGGTTGGAAACGATCAAGTTGGCCAGATCTTGGTGGAATTGGATCGGGCAGTGTTGTGTCAGATTCAGTCATGCTCTTGATAGCTGATTCTTGTCTCATGATTTTCGAGATTCTCTCCAAGATCACCAAGGACTTTTCCCACAAGGACCTCATCGCCTGTTCTTGCGTCTGCCGTGAATGGAATCGCATGATTATCCCCAGGTTTTGGCATACCGCAGCACTTTCCATGCAACCATGGGGCAACCGCCGTGGTGCTTTTGATTACAAATACATGGGAATAGACACTGCCAAACGATTCCATGCGCATTTATTGAAAGGTCAACAGCCCAATTACGCGTTCCCGGATGACCCAAGCTGCATCAAAACTCTGGCCCTTGAGCTGGATTGTGGGGCCATCCTTCCTACATATCCTTGGGAACACTTTCCCACCGTCTTTGAAGTGGCCTCATTGTGCAATAATGTGACCACCTTGTACCTCTGCCTCTCCACCATCTTTCCAAAGGATGTCACCCTTGTGCAAGAGTTTCTTTCAAAGCTGCATCAGTGTCTCCCACACATTACTATCGCGCACTTGTATTTGAAAAAGGGCCGTGCCTCTCGTGACATTATACAATCAATTGGACAAATGGTACAGAATTACAGATTGGATTCATTGCATTTGGATACTGATGAACCGAATTTTGAAATACGCTTTACCACTTTTCTCCAAACTCAGTCCAGGTTAAGGAGATTGTCCATTGGTATTCCCACCAAAGTGATTGGTCCACTCATTGATCAGATCACAAGCAGTTTTTGTGGGCATTTGAACTCCCTCGTACTGGATGGCAAGGTTTCTCTGACCAGCCCTTTACCAGTAGATTCATTGGAACGTTTGTTGGTTGCCTGTCAAAAACTGTGCACGCTTAAACTACAAGGAAACATGAATGTACAGTTTAATGACTTTTTCACCACACTCGCACAGTCGACTAGCCTGGAAGAATTGGATTTAGGCATTGAGATCCTGATGCCTGATGGACCTCAAACCGTACTAGTTGAGATGAAGCATTTGAAACGTTTGAGCATGATTGATATGAGTTTTGACCTTGGACGTAGCAAAGAGTTCAATGAATTGTTGTGGTCAAAAAACCTAAAATGGCCAAAGCTGCAGCGATTGACTTTGAGCAGGAGAAATGACATGTTTCTTTCCGATGTGGTGAAGTTGTTGAACCAAATGCCAAAGTTGAAGACACTGATCACGAGTCCTTCCAATTTGAATGTAGTGGATCAGCCATTATCTGCAGGGGAATTGGCACAACGTAGGGGATACTGGTTACAAAGAAAGCCTCGCTATACTAAGCAGGATTTGATGGATATTGAATTTCACAAAGTATGTTTTGACTTTGATGACGACGACTATTCCTATGGTAGTTTTACCAGTGATTACAGCGACTTTGACTGAATGGAGTAATGAATGGTGGTGTTGCCCAACATTCAAAATGACGCAACACACGCAGTCTGAAACATCCATCTTTTCCACTTTTACCCCAAACCAATCCACCCATTTTTAACGAGTCTCTTTTAACGAAATGACCAATCTCTACACCCTCCTCTCCCTCTTCCTAGCTGCAACCATTACAGCATCACCAGCAGCCAATTCCGATAATGCCAACGTCGTACGTGGAACTTTTCCTCAATACCTTCCAACTGGCCGCACAATCATCCGCCTTAAACGAGACGCAAATCAACGTGCATTTGATGTGCAGCTTAAGACCATGATCCACCAGGATGCTTCAGCCTCCCAGGGTAAAAACGCAATCATCCACCAATACACTCACCGTGCAGTCAAAGGATACGCTATTACAGCCACAGACCACATCAAATCCATCCTCAAATCTCATCCAATGGTGGAAAGTGTTGAAGAGGACACGTATGGCTGGATTGAAGCCACGCAAGTCAATCCACCTTCATGGGGACTCAGTAGAATCTCCTCACGCACATTTACCATGGATGCTCCTTACATTTACAACGACAAGGCAGGGTCAGGCGTCACTGCGTACATTATGGACACTGGCATTGATACCAAACATCCCGAGTTTGAAAAGAGAGCTAGATTTGGACTAAATTTAATTACAAACGAACCTGATGACGATGGTGAAGGTCATGGCTCACATGTAGCAGGTATTGTCGCCTCTAAATCCTTTGGAATAGCTAAACAAGCCAACTTGGTGGCTGTCAAGGTGTGTACAAGTTATGGTAGATGCACTCTAAGTGATGCCATTGCTGGTTTGGATTGGATCATCAAGGACGCCAAGGATAAAAGAAACAAGGCAGTTGTCAATATTTCTCTTGGACTTGCTCCATCTCAAGCCATGGATGATTTGGTTCAGGCAGCAGTAGACGCTGGTGTCGCCATCATCTGTTCAGGTGGCAATGCCAATGTTGACTCGTGCCTCAATTCACCTCGTCGTTCACCTGCAGCCTTTGCAGTTGGTGCCACTGACAAGGTGGATCGTCATGCTTCCTTTAGTAACTTTGGATCCTGCATTGATGCATTTGCACCAGGAGTTGGCATCATTTCCGTACAACCTGGTGGTAAAAATGTCTCCATGACAGGCACATCCATGGCTTCCCCTCATGTAGCAGGTATTGCAGCCTTGTACCTTGCTGAAAAGGAGTACACGTCCATCCCTGATTTGCATACTGACCTCCGCAACCGTGCCACTCCAAATTCCATCAAAAACATGCGCAATGCCAACACCACCGTCAACCTCTTTGCTTACAGTCGCCTCACTGATGATGTTCCCACAGTCTAAAGTGGCACGAATAAAGGCAACTTTGGAAAGCTTCCATTTTAGGGTGAGACTTGGACTAGCCCACACCAAAGCCTTTTTTCCTGCCCGCTCTGTCCCACCCACACACACACGTATATACACACACGAGCCACACCACTCCTTTACACTATTGTGGTTATTTTGCACATATGGCTCGTTCATCCCTCTTAATCACTCTCGCTTTATTATCCACCACATTAATCTCTGTTCAATCAGCCCCACAAACGCTTGAGGCTGTAGGAGCATCTCTCGTCGCATCAGCACTACGAGCACCCACTTCATCCACCACTTATCCAGTCATCATCACTCTCACCAACAATGCACCCAAGAAACAGATTAGCAATTTAATTACATCCATGATGGACACTAGCAGTGCTCAGAATAATTACAAGGCTGACTTTGATGGAACGCTCATCAGCGGTTTAGCAGGTGAATTCACCAGCAAGATTATTCATGCTGTAGAAACTGCTTTCCCAAAGGCTGTCCAATCCATAGAACCAGATGAAATCGTGTCCATCTCTAGAAGGTGGAGACGTCGTAAACACAGATACGTCGCAGCTCCTGCTGAATCGCCCGTCACCAAGCAAGAACATGTGGGTAATTGGGGACAGGCACGCATCAGTCAGCAGAAACTCAACATTAGTGCTCCATTCGTGTTTCCAGACAAGGCTGGTGAAGGCGTCGATATCTATTTATTAGATACTGGCATTTTCCCTCAGCATCCAGATTACAATCAGACCCTTGTGATCGCTGAAAAATCCTTTGTGGACTATGAACCTCCTGTGGATCTCTCTGGTCATGGCTCTCATACTAGTGGCATTATTGCAGGACAGATTTTTGGAGTGGCAAAGAAGGCACGCATCCACATGCTCAAAGTACTCAATCGATTTGGATACGGTGAATCCAGTAACATTTTACTTGCATTGGAGCATGCTACACGTGCACATCTGGCAAAGGGTTCAAAAGCAAAGACTGTCATCAATTTGTCCATTGGTGGCCCACGATCAGCAGCCACAAATGCTGCTGTCAATGCTGCCTATGCAGCCGGTATTTTTGTGGTTGCTGCTGCAGGTAACAATGGCACAGATGCTTGTTTGACTTCCCCTGCTTCAGCCACAGGTGCCTTTGTGGTTGGTGCTACAACCATGGACGACACTGTGCCAGTATGGTCTAATTTTGGCAAATGTCTTGACATGTATGCACCAGGTGAAGATATCCGTTCCCTTTGGATTCCTATTCCTCCAGAAGGCGCAATCCCCCCTCCAGGTTGGGTGCAGTTCCCTCTTGTGTATTTGAGTGGTACTTCCATGGCTGCCCCTTATGTATCTGGTGTGGCTGCCTTGATCATGTCCACAGTGGACTATGCACCTCCCTCATATGTCAAGAGTGTCTTGAATGACATGAGTTTGCGTCGTACCATCAAGGGAGTTCCAAAGTTCTCACCTGACCGACTCCTCTACATTGGAAACATGGTGACCAGTTACTACAATCGCAGGTCAAGAATCATGAGCCGTTGGTCTCGTTACCTTCCAAAGACCATCGATTCTTATGAGGATTTGCTCAAGATTGCAGCTGCTGTTCCCACTTACAAGTCTGGTGTTGTGCTCACTGATGTAGCCAAAGAAGTCAAAGCTGGTGGTAATGTTGCTCTCAGTGTAGTTACTGGATTGTTGAAAGCTCAGGATGATGATGATGATGATGATGAGGGGGATGATGAGGGGGATGATTCTGTTACTGATGTGTTCTCTTCACTCATTGGCTCAGATTCCATGTTCAATGCTCCTGTTGGTGATGTGACACTCTAATAATATTGTTTTTTGAGAAAAAAAGTATGAACACACACTTTGTCACAAGCGCAAAGTACAACAAGTGGGCACACCAACAGCTCTTCAAGTCCATTGCTACTTTAACTGACCAGCAGTACCATCAGCACTCCAACCTGCCATTCCGTTCTATCCATGGCATGCTCAATCACATTTTGATTGCAGACAAGATTTGGTATGCTCGGCTGAACCACATGACCCATGCCAACGAGTACAAGGAAGCCATTAGTTATTTCCAGTACGGCTACTGCAAACCAGAGGACGAGGATAACCCCTGGGAACATGCCATATCCTCCAGACAACAACTTGAACAAGATATCCTCATTCAAGCAAACCCCCCTCCTTGATCCAAACTTGACCCATGTAGGCTGACAAGTGGATAGACTATGCTCAAAAGTTGGAGGATGTGGAAACCGCTGAATTGAGCTATCAAGCCTCCAGTGGTCCAACCTTTACAAGAAGCGTCTCTTCCATCCTTTTTCACGTTACCAACCATGCTACCCATCATCGTGGACAAATCTCCGCAGCAGTATTCAGCTTGACTGGACTTGCTCCTTCCATGGATGCTCCTTATATGCCACAATAAACAAACGCAGTCACAAACCTTTTCACTTTTTCAAATTCTCACGGCAGATGGAGCACGATCC